>CANSZD010003426.1:0-284092 GCA_947648045.1 Beta corolliflora | reverse complement strand
CATTTGAGTTTCATATGATTCAATTTGCTTTATTGAATGCATTTGAGTTCCATTTGATTCAATTAGCTACGTTTGACTTCATTTGACTTTCATTTGATTCAATTAGCTTTGGTTAATGCATTTAACTTTAATTTGATTCAATTAGCTTTGTAGAATGCATTTGAGTTCCATTTGATTCAAATAGCTTTACTGAATACATTTGAGTTTCATTTGATTCAATAAGTTTTGTTTGACTTCATTTCACTTTAATTTGAATCAATTAACTTTGTTGAATGCATTTGAATTTCATTTGATTCATTTAGCTATGTTTGACTTTATTTGACTTTCATTTGATTCAACTAGCTTTGTTTGACTTCATTTGACTTTAATTTAATTCAATTAGCTTTGTAGAATGCATTTGAGTTTCATTTGACTCAATTAGCTTTGTTGTATACATCTGAGTTTCATTTGATTTAATTAGCTATGTTTGACTTCATTTGACTTTGATTCAATTAGCTTTGTTTGACTTCATTTTACTTTAATTTGATTCAATTAGCTTTGTTGAATGCATTTGAGTTTCATTTGAATCAATTAGCTTCATTGAATGCATTTGAGTTTCATCTGAATTTCATTTGATTCCATTAGCTTTGTTGAATGCATTTGAGTTTCAGTTGATTCAATTAGCTTTGTTGCATGCATGTGAGTTTCATTTGATTCAATTTGCCTTATTTGACTTCGTTTGAATTTCATTTGATTCAATTAGTTTTTTTTGACTTTATTTGACTTGAATTTGATTCAACTAGCTTTGTTGAATGCATTTGAGTTTCATATGATTCAATTAGCTTTGTTGAATGCATTTGAGTTCCATTTGATTCAATTAGCTATGTTTGACTTCATTTGACTTTCATTGGATTCAATTAGCTTTGATTAATGCATTTAATTTTAATTTGATTCAATTAGCTTTGTAGAATGCATTTGAGTTCCATTTGATTCAATTAGCTTTACTGAATGCATTTGAGTTTCATTTGATTCAATAAGTTTTGTTTGACTTCATTTCACTTTAATTTGAATCAATTAGCTTTGTTGAATGCATTTGAATTTCATTTGATTCATTTAGCTATTTTGACTTTATTTGACTTTCATTTGATTCAACTAGCTTTGTTTGACTTCATTTGACTTTAATTTAATTCAATTAGCTTTGTAGAATGCATTTGAGTTTCATTTGACTCAATTAGCTTTGTTGAATACATTTGAGTTTCATTTGATTCAATTAGCTATGTTTGACTTTATTTGACTTTCATTTGATTCAATTAGCTATGTTTGACTTCATTTGACATTAATTTGATTTAATTAGCTTTGTTTGACTTCATTCGACTTTCATTTGATTCAATTAGCTTTGTTGAATGCATTTGATTATCATTTGATTCAAATTAGCTTTGTTGAATGCATTTGAGTTTAATTTGATTCTATTAGCTATGTTTAACTTTGTTTGACTTTCATTTGATTCAATTTGCTTTGTTTGACTTCATTTTACTTTAAATTTGATTCAATTAGCTTTGTTGAATGCATTTGAATTTCATTTGATTAAATTACCTTTGTTGGATGCATTTGATTTTCATTTGATTCATTTAGCTATGTTTGACTTTGTTTTTGTTTGACTTTATTTGACTTTAATTTTATTCAATTAGCTTTGTAGAATGCATTTGAGGTTCATTTGACTCAATTAGCTCTGTTGAATACATTTGGGTTTCATTTGATTCTATTAGCTATGTTTGACTTCATTTGACTTTCATTTGATTCAATTAGCTTTGTTTGACTTTATTTTACTTTAATTAGATTCAATTAGCTTTGTTGAATGCATTTGAGTTTTATTTAAGTCAACTAGTTTTATTGAATGCATTTGAGTTTCGTTTGATTCAATTAGCTTTAATTGACTTTATTTGACTTTTATTTAATTCAATTAACTTTGTTTGACTTCATTTGACTTGAATTTGATTCAATTAGCTTTGTTGAATGCATTTGAGTTTCATTTGATTCAATTAGCATTGTTAAATGTATTTGAGTTCCATTTGATTCAATTAGCTATGTTTGAATTCATTTGACTTTCATTTGATTCAATTAGCTTTGTTTAATGCATTTGAGTTTCATTTGATTCAATTAGCTTTGTTGAATGCATTTGAGTTTCAATTGATTCTATTAGTTATGTTTGACTTTCATTTGATTCAATAAGTTTTGTTTGACTTCATTTGACTTTAATTTGATTCAATTAGCTTTGTTGAATGCATTTGAGTTTCATTTGATTCAATTAGCTTTGTTGAATGCATTTGAGTTTCATTTGCTTCAATTAGATTTTTTTGACTTCATTTGACTTTCATTTAATTCAATTAGCTTTGTTTGACTTCATTTGACTTGAATTTGATTAAATTAGCTTTGCTTGATGCATTTGAGTTTCATTTAATTCAATTAGCTTTGTTGAATGCATTTGAGTTTAATTTGATTCTATTAGCTATGTTTGACTTTGTTTGACTTTTATTTGATTCAATTTGCTTTGTTTGACTTCATTTTACTTTAATTTGATTCAATTAGTTTTGTTGAATGCATTTGAATTTCATTTGATTAATTTAGCTTTGTTGGATGCATTTGATTTTCATTTGATTTATTTAGCAATGTTTGACATTGTTTGACTTTCATTTGATTCAACTAGCTTTGTTTGACTTTATTTGACTTTAATTTGATTCAATTAGCTTTGTAGAATGCATTTGAGTTTCATTTGACTCAATTAGCTTTGTTGAATACATTTGAGTTTCATTTGATTTAATTAGCTATGTTTGCCTTCATTTGACTTTCATTTGATTCAATTAGCTTTGTTTGACTTCATTTGACTTTAATTTGATTTAATTAGCTTTGTTGAATGCATTTAAGTTTCATTTGATTCAACTAGCTTTGTTAAATGCTTTTGAGTTTCATTTGATTCAATTAGATTTTTTTGACTTCATTTGACTTTCATTTAATTCAATTAGCTTTGTTTGACTTCATTTGACTTGAATTTGATTAAATTAGCTTTGTTTGATGCATTTGAGTTTCATTTAATTCATTTAGCTTTGTTGAATGCATTTGAGTTTAATTTGATTCTATTAGCTATGTTTGACTTTGTTTGACTTTCAGTTGATTCAATTTGCTTTGTTTGACTTCATTTTACTTTAATTTGATTTAATTAGTTTTGTTGAATGCATTTGAATTTCATTTGATTAATTTAGCTTTGTTGGATGCATTTGATTTTCATTTGATTTATTTAGCAATGTTTGACATTGTTTGACTTTCATTTGATTCAATTAGCTTTGTTTGACTTTATTTGACTTTAATTTGATTCAATTAGCTTTGTAGAATGCATTTGAGTTTCATTTGACTCAATTAGCTTTGTTGAATACATTTGAGTTTCATTTGATTTAATTAGCTATGTTTGCCTTCATTTGACTTTCATTTGATTCAATTAGCTTTGTTTGACTTCATTTGACTTTAATTTGATTTAATTAGCTTTGTTGAATGCATTTGAGTTTCATTTGATTCAATTAGCTTTGTTAAATGCTTTTGAGTTTCATTTGATTCAATTAGATTTTGTTGACTTCATTTGACTTTCATTTAATTCAATTAGCTTTGTTTGACTTCATTTGACTTGAATTTGATTAAATTAGCTTTGTTTGATGCATTTGAGTTTCATTTAATTCAATTAGCTTTGTTGAATGCATTTGAGTTTAATTTGATTCTATTATCTGATGGCGTGGCCTCTTCATTGCTTCTTGTCAAGGATTACAAGGTCATTAGTTTGGTTGGAGAAACCATTCACATTATCTTTCATGGTCCGGTTCTTACTAGCATTGATTCTTCTTTAGAGTCCTTTGTTAGTATGGTTTCTTAGTGCTTTCTTTTCTTTCTTGTTCTTTGGAGATTGAATAAGTTAGAGTTGTTTGTTTTCAATTAAATCCGGATTATGTAAGTGATTGATGTAATCAGTTAGTTATGTAATTCATTCGAATAGGATGTAATGATGTGCATTAAGTTACTACAAACAAGGAGTGTATGGAGGGCGTGGCTTTGAACGTGCAAAAGGAGTTAAAGGCTTTTTGAACCACTTAGTATGGACGTGTGAAGTGGCAGCCAAGCATCTTCAACAAACTCCCTTGATTGTAGGAGAGTGGGACGTGCATCAAGGAGCTTCTAACCACCTTTCAAATGGCGTGCAACATGCTGAAGATTAGGCACCTTATTTGTAGGAGTTAGTTGCTAGTATTTTCAGCTTTCTAGTTGTTAGTTAGTGCCGGTTATTAGTGCTGTTAGTGGCCCTAATTACGTGGCTTATTTCTTTAATTTTAATTATCAAAACTTCAGTTGTAATACTTAGGTTGTACTATAAAAGCAATTGAGATCAATGAGAACAACTAGAGAATTTTATGACTGAAAAACCGTGAGTATTCACACTTGTCTTCATTTCGTTTCTTGGATTGGAAACACTTGAATTCGCCTATGCTAGCTTAACTTAGCATGTTAAGTGGTGATCTTAGGACCTTTAGATAAATCAAAGTGGTGTGCCTTATCTTTGAGTTAGCTAGAGTTGCTCGAGTTTTGGGTTTAATTCCTTTAAGTCCGAAACTTGTTCTATCAACAAATTATCTTAAACCTTGTATGTGTCACTTGCTAGTCACGCATACAACATCTTGGTATCAGAGCTACAGTAATTCCTAACCTAAATACACCCCAAGCACACGCCCAAACACAATCAAACACCCACCACCACCCATGGCTACATCCAACGATCCCCCGGAGAATTGGAGAGAATTCCTCAAGGCTCTAGAGGAAGAAAAGAGAGAGTCTAATGCTCGAATGGAGTTATTGCAAGATCAAGTTAGACAACTCTCATTGAGATTAAGAATCAATCGAGGAGATCAAGACAAGGATCTCTCGGATGAAGAGAGCGAGCATACCTTGTTCAATTTTGAGCAAAGAAATGCCGTTCCAAGAGGAGTCACCAATCATGGACACTCTAATGATATCAAGGTTGATATCCCTGACTATGATGGTAGACTTGACGCTGATGGTTTCATTGAATGGCTAAGAACCGTGGAACGAGTTTTTGATTACAAGCAAGTTCCTGAAGAAAAGAGGGTTAAACTTGTTGCATTGAAGCTACGCAAGTACACCTCTACTTGGTGGGCTAGTGTTTGCACCAAGAGAGAAAGAATGGGCAAGGAGAAGGTGAAAACGTGGGAGAAAATGAGGAAACTCCTCAAACAAAAATTTCTTCCTACATACTATATCCAAGAGAACTTTGCTAAGTTCCACCATTTGCAACAAGGAACTTCGAGTGTAGAAGACTATGCTCGAGAATTTGAAGCCTATTTGATGAAGTGTGATGTGAGGGAGGATGAACCACAAACGTTGGTTCGTTTCCTTGGAGGATTGGAGCCTCAAATAGCCAATGTAGTGGAGCTTCACACCTACACTACATTAGAGGAGTTAGTCTTGTTAGCCCACAAGGTGGAACGCCAACAAAAGACTAAAGGCAAAGGTAAATGGGATGCCTCACGCACCTTTACCAAAACCACACCATATACTAAGCCAACTCCTACTACTCAAAAGCCTAACTAACCTACCACCTATACTCCTAAACTAAACACAAAAACCGACACTATCCCTTCCTTAGGCAAGGCACCAAGGAGATGTTATAGGTGCCAAGGACTAGGGCACATTGCAACTGAGTGTCCTAACAAGAAGGTGATCAGCCTTGCGGAATATGAAGCCTTGGAGGATGTATTTGCTGATCAAGAAGAGGAGGAGGAATCCGGAGAGGAGTATGAAGAAGGACGAGTTGTTGGACCAGATGAAGGAGAATGCTTGGTAGTAAGACGCAATCTTAGTAATCTACCTATCCAAGAGGACCAACTATAAAGAGAAGCTATCTTTCACACTCGATGCACAATTGGAGGAAAGGTATGTTCATTGATTATAGATGGCGGAAGTTGTACCAATGTTGCTTCTCAAACTCTTGTAACTAAACTGAATTTAACAACCAACCCTCATCCCTCACCTTATATAATTCAATGGCTTAATCAAGGAAAAGGATTACATGTAACTTCACGTGTTTTACTTTCCTTTAGTATTGGTCGAACTTATGAAGAGGGTTTGTATGAATGGCTAGTGATGCCTTTTGGCTTGTCGAATGCTCCAAGCACTTTCATGCGGCTTATGAACCAAACTTTGAAGCCATTTTTGGGTAGATTCGTGGTAGTCTATTTTGATGATATTTTGGTTTATAGCCAAACTGAGATGGAACATGTGGGGCACTTGCAACAAGTGTTCGAAGTGCTTGAAGGAGAAAAACTCTATGGAAACTTGGAGAAATGCCACTTCTTTTCTAATCAAGTAACTTTTCTTGGTTTTCTAGTCTCTCATGCAGGTATTGAAGTAGATGAAAAGAAGATCCAAGCCATCCAAGATTGGGCGGTTCCTAGCTCCATCTATCAAGTTAGGAGCTTCCATGGATTAGCTTCCTTCTATAGGAGGTTTGTTCGAGACTTTAGCTCCTTCATGGCACCAATCACCGAGCTAACCAAGTTGAAGCAATTCCAATGGAATGATCAAGCCCAAGCTGCCTTTGAAGAAGTTAAGAGGAGGCTCACTACGGCTCCTGTTCTTGCCCTTCCAAACTTCGAAGATATTTTTGAAGTAGAGTGTGATGCATCCGGAGTAGGTATTGGGGCAGTTCTCTCTCAAAATGGACGTCCAATAGCCTATTTCAGTGAAAAACTCAATGAGGCAAAACGCAAATATTCCACCTATGACAAGGAATTCTATGCCCTTGTGAGATCTCTTGAACATTGGCGCCATTACTTGATCGCCAAGGAGATTATCCTTCATTCTGACCACGAGGCTCTCAAGTATCTTCAAAGCCAACAAAAACTTCAACCTAGACATGCTAAATGGGTCGAGACTATTCAAGCTTTCCATTTTGTAATCAAACACAAATCTGGAAAAATGAATAAGGGAGCCGACGCTTTATCAAGGAAGTATGCATTGCTAGGATCCCTAAAGGGTCGAGTCATTGGTCTCGAGGTATTGAAGGAAGATTACAAAGATGATCCTGATTTTGGTGATTTATGGGAGAAATGTCAAGTTCATGCTCAAGGAGACTATCATATCTTTGATGGTTTTCTTTTCAAGAAGAACCGGTTGTGTGTGCCAAAGCATAGTGTTCGAGAAACTCTAATCAAGGAGTTCCATGAAGGAGGATTAGCAGGGCATTTCGGCATTGAAAAGACTACAACAATGGTGAGTGATTATTTTTATTGGCCAAAGCTAATGCGTGATGGTGAGTATATCATTCGAAGGTGTTTAGTGTGTCAAAGAGCTAAGGGTCATTCTCTACCCCAAGGCCTTTACATGCCATTACCAACTCCTCAAGCACCTTGGAAAGACATAAGTCTCGACTTCATCACGGGGCTGCCAAGAACTCAACACCACAAGGATGCTATCATGGTGGTAGTTGATAGATTCTCCAAAATGGCTCACTTCATTCCAAGCCATACCACTCATGATGCGGTTCAAACAGCATTGTTGTACTTCAAAGAAGTAGTTCGCCTCCATGGAATCCCTCGAAGCATGGTAAGTGATAGAGATACAAAGTTTTTAAGCCACTTTTGGTTAACTTTGTGGAAGAAAATGGGGACCAAGCTGAAATTCAGTACCTCTAGCCACCCTGAAACGGATGGCCAAACTGAGGTGACCAATCGCACCTTAGGCACTTTGCTTAGGGCATTGGCTACCAAGAATCCTCGTCAATGGGAAGACATGCTTCCTCATGCGGAGTTTGCATATAATCGAGTTCCTCATAAGGTCACAGGTTTGAGTCCTTTTGCAATTGTCTATGGCATTAACCCTTGCACTCCTCTTGATCTCTCCCCTTTGCCTATTCACAATAAATTCAGTCAAGTAGCTCATGAACGAGCCAAGGAAATCAAGAAGCTACATGAAGTAGTTCGTGCAAGGATCATCAAAGCAAATGAGACACTCAAGCGTCGTATGGACAAGAAGAAAAAAGATGTGCAATTCAATCAAGGTGATTTAGTTTGGATCCATTTGCGCAAGGAACGATTTCCCTCAAAGAGACGTTCTAAAGTCAGTCCTAGAAGTGATGGTCCATTCAAAGTTCTTAAGAAAGTGAACAATAATGCATACAAGCTTGAACTTCCTGGTGATTATGGAGTCTCCGCAACATTTAATGTAAGTGATCTTAGTCCTTTTTATGAAGATGAAGGTTCTATTCCAAGTTTGAGGACAAACTTCTCTCAAGAAGAGGAGGATGATGGTGTGGCCTCTTCATTGCTTCTTGTCAAGGATTACAAGGTCATTAGTTTGGTTGGAGAAACCATTCACATTATCTTTCATGGTCCAGTTCTTACTAGCATTGATTCTTCTTTAGAGTCCTTTGTTAGTATGGTTTCTTAGTGCTTTCTTTTCTTTCTTGTTCTTAGGAGATTGAATAAGTTAGAGTTGTTTGTTTTCAATTAAATCCGGATTATGTAAGTGATTGATGTAATCAGTTAGTTATGTAATTCATTCGAATAGGATGTAATGATGTGCATTAAGTTACTACAAACAAGGAGTGTATGGAGGGCGTGGCTTTGAACGTGCAAAAGGAGTTAAAGGCTTTTTGAACCACTTAGTATGGATGTGTGAAGTGGCAGCCAAGCATCTTCAACAAACTCCCTTGATTGTAGGAGAGTGGGACGTGCATCAAGGAGCTTCTAACCACCTTTCAAATGGCGTGCAACATGCTGAAGATTAGGCACCTTATTTGTAGGAGTTAGTTGCTAGTATTTTCAGCTTTCTAGTTGTTAGTTAGTGCCGGTTATTAGTGCTGTTAGTGGCCCTAATTACGTGGCTTATTTCTTTAATTTTAATTATCAAAACTTCAGTTGTAATACTTAGGTTGTACTATAAAAGCAATTGAGATCAATGAGAACAACTAGAGAATTTTATGACTGAAAAACCAAGAGTATTCACACTTGTCTTCATTTCGTTTCTTGGATTGGAAACACTTGAATTCGCCTATGCTAGCTTAACTTAGCATGTTAAGTGGTGATCTTAGGACCTTTAGATAAATCAAAGTGGTGTGCCTTATGAGTTAGCTAGAGTTGCTCGAGTTTTGGGTTTAATTCCTTTAAGTCCGAAATTTGTTCTATCAACAAATTATCTTAAACCTTGTATGTGTCACTTGCTAGTCACGCATACAACATTATCTATGTTTGACATTGTTTGACTTTCATTTGATTCAATTTGCTTTGTTTGACTTTATTTTACTTTAATTTGATTCAATTAGCTTTGTTGAATGCATTTGAATTTCATTTGATTAAATTAGCTTTGTTGGATGCATTTGATTTTCATTTGATTCATTTAGCTATGTTTGGCTTGGTTTTTGTTTGACTTTATTTGACTTTAATTTTATTCAATTAGCTTTGTAGAATGCATTTGAGTTTCATTTGACTCAATTAGCTTTGTTGAATACATTTGATTATATTAGCTATGTTTGACTTAATTTGACTTTCATTTGATTCAATTAGCTTTGTTTGACTTTATTTTACTTTAATTTGATTCAATTAGCTTTGTTGAATGCATTTGAGTTTTATTTAATTCAATTAGTTGAATGCATTTGAGTTTCGTTTGATTCAATTAGCTTTATTTGACTTTATTTGACTTTTATTTAATTCAATTAACTTTGTTTGACTTCATTTGACTTGGATTTGATTCAATTAGCTTTGTTGAATGCATTTGAGTTTCATTTGACTCAATTAGCATTGTTGAATGCATTTGAGTTCCATTTGATTCAATTAGCTATGTTTGAATTCATTTCACTTTAATTTGATTCAATTAGCTTTGTTGAATGCATTTGAGTTTCATTTCCTTCAATTAGCTTTGTTGAATGCATTTGAGTTTATTTGATTCAATTAGCTTTGTTGAATGTATTTGAGTTTCATTTGATTCAATTAGCTTTATTGGACTTCATTTGATACAATTAGCTTTGTTTGACTTCATTTGATTGAATTAGCTTTGTTTGACTCCATTTTACTTTAATTTAATTCAACTAGTTTTGTTGAATGCATTTGAGTTTCATTGGATTCAATTAGCTTTGTTGAATTCATTTGAATTTTATTTTATTCAATTAGTTTTGTTGAATGCATTTGAGTTTCTTTTGATTCAATTATCTTTATTCGACTTCATTTGACTTTCATTTGATATAATTAGCTTTGTTGAATGCATTTGAGTTTCATTTGATTCTATTAGCTATGTTTGACTTCATTTGACTTTCATTTGATTTAATTTGCTTTATTTGACTTTATTTTACTTTAATTTGATTCAATTAGCTTTGTTGAATGCATTTGAGTTTCCTTTGATTAAATTAGCTTTGTTGAATGCATTTGAGTTTTATTTGATTCAATTAGCTTTATTTGACTTCATTTGACTTTCATTTCATACAATTAGCTTTGTTGAATGCATTTGAGTTCCATTTGATTCAATTAACTTTGTAGAATGCATTTGAGTTTCATTTGAATCAATTAGCTTCATTGAATGCATTTGAGTTTCATTTGATTCAATAAGTTTTGTTTCACTTCATTTGAGTTTCATTTGATTCAATTAGCTTTGTTGAATGCATTTGAGTTTCATTTGATTCAATAAGTTTTGTTTGACTTTATTTGAGTTTCATTTGATTCAATTAGCTTTCTTGAATGCATTTGAGTTTCATTTGATCCAATTAGCTTTGTTAAATTCATTTGAGTTTCATTTGATTCAATTAGATTTTTTTGACTTCAATTGACTTTCATTTAATTCAATTAGCTTTGTTTGACTTCATTTGACTTGAATTTGATTAAATTAGCATTGTTTGATGCATTTGAGTTTCATTTAATTCAATTAGCTTTGTTGAATGCATTTGAGTTTAATTTGATTCTATTAGCTATGTTTGACTTTGTTTGACTTTCATTTGATTCAATTTGCTTTGTTTGACTTCATTTTACTTTAATTTGATTCAATTAGCTTTGTTGAATGCATTTGAATTTCATTTGATTAATTTAGCTTTGTTGGATGCATTTGATTTTCATTTGATTTAGTTAGCTATGTTTGACTTTGTTTGACTTTCATTTGATTCAACTAGCTTTGTTTGACTTTAATTTGATTCAATTAGCTTTGTAGAATGCATTTGAGTTTCATTTGACTCAATTAGCTTTGTTGAATACATTTGAGTTTCATTTGATTTAATTAGCTATGTTTGACTTCATTTGACTTTCATTTGATTCAATTAGCTTCGTTTGACTTTATTTTACTTTAATTTGATTCAATTAGCTTTGTTGAATGCATTTGAGTTTCATTTGAATCAATTAGCTTCATTGAATGCATTTGAGATTCATTTGATTCAATAAGTTTTGTTTGACTTCATTTGACTTTAATTTGATTCAATTAGCTTTGTTGAATGCATTTGAGTTTCATTTGATTCAATTAGCTCTGTTAAATGCATTTGAGTTTCATTTGATTCAATTAGCTTTATTTGACTTCATTTGACTTTCATTTAATTTAATTAGCTTTGTTCGACATCATTTGACTTGAATTTGATTAAATTAGCATTGTTTGATGCATTTGAGTTTCATTTAATTCAATTAGCTTTTTTGAATGCATTTGAGTTTAATTTGATTCTATTAGCTATGTTTGACTTTGTTTGACTTTCATTTGATTCAATTTGCTTTGTTTGACTTAATTTTACTTTAATTTGATTCAATTAGCTTTGTTGAAATGCATTTGAGTTTCATTTGATTCAATTAGCATTGTTGAATGCATTTGAGTTTATTTGATTCAATTAGGTTTGTTGAATGCATTTGAGTTTCATTTGATTCAATTAGCTTTATTGGACTTCATTTGACTTTCATTTGATACAATTAGATTTGTTTGAATTCATTTGATTCAATTAGCTTCGTTTGATTTCATTTTACTTTAATTTGATTCAATTAGCTTTGTTGAATGCATTTGAGTTTCATTTGATTCAATTAGATTTGTTAAATGCATTTGAGTTTTATTTGATTCAATTAGCTTTGTTGAATGCATTTGAGTTTCATTTGATTCAATTAGCTTTATTTGACTTCATTTGACTTTCATTTCATACAATTAGCTTTGTTGAATGCATTTGAGTTCCATTTGATTCAATTAGCTTTGTAGAATGCATTTGAGTTTCATTTGAATCAATTAGCTTCATTGAATGCATTTGAGTTTCATTAGATTCAATAAGTTTTGTTTGACTTCATTTGACTTTAATTTGATTCAATTAGCTTTGTTGAATGCATTTGAGTTTCATTTGATTCAATTAGCTTTGTTCAATTCATTTGAGTTTCATTTGATTCAATTAGATTTTTTTGACTTCATTTGACTTTCATTTAATTCAATTAGCTTTGTTTGACTTCATTTGACTTGAATTTGATTAAATTAGCTTTGTTTGATGCATTTGAGTTTCATTTAATTCAATTAGCTTTGTTGAATGCATTTGAGTTTAATTTGATTCTATTAGCTATGTTTGACTTTGTTTGACTTTCATTTGATTCAATTAGCTTTGTAGAATGCATTTGAGTTTCATTTGACTCAATTAGCATTGTTGAATACATTTGAGTTGCATTTGATTCAATTAGCTATGTTTGACTTCATTTGACTTTCATTTGATTCAATTAGCTTTGTTTGACTTTACTTTACTTTAATTTGATTCAATTAGCTTTATTGAATGCATTTGAGTTTCATTTGATTCAATAAGTTTTGTTTGAATTCATTTGACTTTAATTTGATTCAATTAGCTTTGTTGAATGCATTTGAGTTTCATTTGATTCAATTAGCTTTGTTAAATGCATTTGTGTTTCATTTGATTCAATTAGCTTTATTTGACTTCATTTGACTTTCATTTAATTCTATTAGCTATGTTTGACTTGAATTTGATTCAATTAGCTTTGTTTGATGCATTTGAGTTTCATTTGATTCAATTAGCTTTGTTGAAATGCATTTGAGTTTCATTTGATTCAATTAGCATTGTTGAATGCATTTGAGTTTATTTGATTCAATTAGGTTTGTTGAATGCATTTGAGTTGTATTTGATTCAATTAGCTTTATTGGACTTCATTTGACTTTCATTTGATACAATTAGATTTGTTTGAATTCATTTAATTCAATTAGCTTTGCTTGATTTCATTTTGCTTTAATTTGATTCAATTAGCTTTGTTGAATGCATTTGAGTTTCATTTGATTCAATTAGATTTGTTGAATGCATTTGAGATTTATTTGATTCAATTAGCTTTGTTGAATGCATTTGATTTTCATTTGATTCAATTAGCGTTATTGTACTTCATTTGACTTTCATTTGATACAATTAGCTTTGTTGAATGCATTTGAGTTCCATTTGATTCAATTGGCTATGTTTGACTTCATTTGACTTCATTTGACTTTCATTTGATTCAATTAGCTTTGTTGAATGCATTTGAGTATCATTTGATTCAATTAACTTTGTTGAATGCATTTAAGTTTCATTTGATTCTATTAGCAATGTTTGACTTTGTTTGACATTCATTTGATTCAATTAGCTTTGTTTGACATTATTTAATTTTCATTTGATTCAACTAGCTTTGTTTGACTTCATTTTACTTTAATTTAATTCAATTAGCTTTGTTGAATGCATTTGAGTTTCATTTGATTCAATGATATGATTCCGCGAACGGAATCTGCTTAGCTTCGAATAACCTTCGCTCAGTTAATCTCCACTAAGGGTTCTAATTCACTTTTAGGGCTTCACTCACCTTAAACTTGAATTAGGAAAGGATTTGAGATTGGTTTATTAGCTTCACTCACTAACTCTGATGCGGATGTGAGCATCAAAATCATGACGATCCTAGTTCTGTTAGGATTCTTATGAAGTTTCCTAGTTCTGTTAGGAAACTAAGTGTTTTATTTGCTTTATAACTCTTTTAAAGTAGGTGTTTGAGTGATAAAGGGATCCTATTATGCTTAGGAGTCTAATTACCTTTGTCATAGAGTCTTGTTAGGAGTCTTCGTAGTTTCCTCGTAGTTTCCTAATTCTAGTATGAATAGGAAACTTGAAATCCTAGTACTAGTAGGATTAGGATATCCTAGTCCTAGTAGGAGTATAATCACATAGCCGTGTGATTAGATAGTTGTGTTATTGTTAGTGTTGTTGTTTATCTTTTATGCTTTACTAGTTCTAATAGGTTTAGGTTATTATGTTTAATAGTTCTACTAGGTTTAGGATAATTTGTTCATTATAAATAGGCTATTTCGGCCATCAATAAAGGGGAGCTGATTTTGAGTTTATGATTTTCGAGTGCATGAGCATTGAAAGGTTTTGTTTGAACCAAACACATAGATTGAGGTTTGTGTGCATCTCCTAATTGAGGTTAGTGAGAGATCCTCTAGTTCTCGAGGGAACATATAGAGCCTATCCATATAAAGATTCCATCTTTATACCTATCATTACATAAAATTTCGGACCTTTTAACATAATTCGAGTGAGCTTCATTAATCAAAGTATTATTCGTGTTTTAAAGCTTCCGCAATCACATCAAACTCACGCAAATCTCGCTTAGTTTTAGGTTTCACTCGCCTAAATCTAAGGTTCTTGTATTTAGATTCACTCTCTAAAAACAATGAAATCTTGGAATTAAGTACGTCCAAAATCAGTCATAAACTTACGTTTAATCTTTAAACAAAAACAACTTTTCTTCTCCTATTAATTTGGCCGAATAGCCTATTTATAGGGAACAAATAATCCTAAACTGATTAGAACTATTAAAACACAGTAACCTAAACCTAGTAGAACTAGCAAAGCTTAAAAGATAAACAAAAACAGTAACAAACTAATCTATCTCTAATCACACGGCTATGTGACTAGAATCCTTGTAGTCCTAATGCTACTATAATTCTACTCCAATTAGAATCCTAATCCAACTAGGATTTGGAATTCGAACCCAACTAGAATTACAACTTAAAGACTCCTAACAGAACTAGGAGTTCTAATCCTACTAGGATTAGGATTTACTTTTCAAAATTCTTTCTAAGAGAGACTAAGCTATTCAAATCCACATCATACTCTCCCTCTTAGAAACGAACTTGTCCTCAAGTTCCATAGTCATAACATGGAACCAAATCAGCAGCACTCAAGGATGCACACACGCCATCTCCAAGCAAGACTTGGAACGTATCATAATTCTCCCTATGTACAACCTTGAACGGACCTTCTTCAATAAGCTCGGTTTTCCCCTTTACATTGTGGTGGACCATTTGTGCACTCAACGACAGCCATACATAGTCACCAATCTCGAACGGTGGCTTTTGCCATGCGTGCAACACATGCTGCTCCCTTTTCTTTTCCTTGCGTTGCTTGCGGTTCATGCCTTTCATAGTGTCTTCATCTCCCACCAACGAAACCATAGTAACCCCATCAGTAGTCTTTGACGCCACTTTAGGTGGTAATGGCTTCAAACTCACCCGTTTTCCCTCATGCATCACCGAAACCACATTCTTTTTAGCCAAGTAAACCATGTCACGATCAAACTGCCATGGCCTCCCAAGTAAGATAGCACACGCATCCATAGGCACCACATCACACCAAACCTCATCCTTAAACTCACCAATAGAAAAATTAACGAGAGCTTGCTTAGCAACCGCCACTCCTCCAATGTTAGTCAACCAGTTTAGTTTGTAGGGATGAGCATGTGGTCGTGTTTCTAAAGCCAATGTATCCACCATCTTCATTGAGCACACGTTAGTACACGAACCATTGTCCATAATGACTGAACAACTACGACCATCCACCAAGCACCTTGTTTGAAAAAGATTCTCCCTTTGCGCCAAATCATCCAAAGGATTGGTTTGGACATGAAGCACCTTCCTCACCACAAGTGTTTCATGATCCGGAGCTGGTTCAATCAATGGACGCCCCTCTAAATCCTCCAAGTCCATGTCATCATCCTCCATAGACTCCTTACTCCCTATTAACGCCAAAGCATACCTAGCATCCTCCTCTTCTAATTCAGTAAAAGCCCGTGAAGTCATCACTCTTCTATTTGGGCACTCAGATTTGTAGTGGCCTCTCCCTTGACACTTGAAGCATTTGATTTCATCCTTATTCACACGTTGAACTTTAGAATCAACCTCCTTTCTCAACGCATCTAACACACCCTTTCCCTTGTCTAAAGTTTCAAACTTTTCAGATAGTTTGGAACTCTCGATCTTAGGCATAAAAGAAGGCTTAAAAGACTTAGCCTTTGCAGCCTTAAGTTGCCTCTCAACCTTCACGGCCAACTCACACGCTTCATCAAACGAGAAAAAAGGTTGCAACTCCACTCTATTGCTAATCTCTAAGTTCAATCTCACAAGAAACTTTGAGATCTTTTGCTCCTCTACATCCTTGCAATCACAAGCCAAGGACAACCTCTCAAACTCTTTGATGTACCCCTCGACATCATACCCCCTTGCTGCAAAGTGTTAAACTTGTGGAACAAGTCTTGCTTATAAGTTCTTGGGACAAATCGCTTCCTCATCTTCAATTTCAAGTCATCCCATGAACTAATCTTATCCTTCCCTTCTCTCTCTCGTCTCATCTGCATGTTGTCAAACCAAAGAGAACCAAGTTTAGCCAACTTGAGTACGGCATAAGTGTACGCCTTATGATCAGTCACGCCTTTGTGTTCAAAGAGCCTATCAAGTTTTCGCTCCCATTCCAAATAAGCCTCCGGATCTAGTGCTCCATCAAACTCAGGAAAATCCCCAAGTTTAATCGAGTCCCCCTTTGATACTCGTGCCTCATCCTTCTTACTATTGACAGCATCCAATGTCAAAAGAGAGAGTGCTCCTTGAAGAGATTCGTACTGTTTTTGAAGGGCCTCCAACATAGCATCCCTCCGTTTGTCTGCTTCACTGTCTCCCATAGTAACGCCAAATATTTTGCTTCTCTGCGACTTCGTTACAGGTCGGATTAAGCTGAAATTTTGACACGATGTAGCCTTGTATGTTAGCTCTTCACAGAATCAAAAACATCAAGAATCCGACGTTACACGCGCCCTCACGCGCCGTCTCAGTGACCCTTGCTCTGATACCACTTGATATGATTCCGCGAACGGAATCTGCTTAGCTTCGAATAACCTTCACTCAGTTAATCTCCACTAAGGGTTCTAATTCACTTTTAGGGCTTCACTCACCTTAAACTTGAATTAGGAAAGGATTTGAGATTGGTTTATTAGCTTCACTCACTAACTCACGCAAATCTCGCTTAGTTTTAGGTTTCACTCGCCTAAATCTAAGGTTCTTGTATTTAGATTCACTCTCTAAAAACAATGAAATCTTGGAATTAAGTACGTCCAAAATCAGTCATAAACTTACGTTTAATCTTTAAACAAAAACAACTTTTCTTCTCCTATTAATTTGGCCGAATAGCCTATTTATAGGGAACAAATAATCCTAAACTGATTAGAACTATTAAAACACAGTAACCTAAACCTAGTAGAACTAGCAAAGCTTAAAAGATAAACAAAAACAATAACAAACTAATCTATCTCTAATCACACGGCTATGTGACTAGAATCCTTGTAGTCCAAATGCTACTATAATTCTACTCCAATTAGAATCCTAATCCAACTAGGATTTGGAATTCTACCCCAACTAGAATTACAACTTAAAGACTCCTAACAGAACTAGGAGTTCTAATCCTACTAGGATTAGGATTTACTTTTCAAAATTCTTTCTAAGAGAGACTAAGCTATTCAAATCCACATCATTCAATTAGCTTTGTTAATGCATTTGAATTTTATTTAAATTCAATTAGCTTTGTTGAATGCATTTGAGTTTCATTTGATTCTATTAGCTATGTTTGACTTCATTTGACTTTCATTTCATTCAATTAACTTGGTTTGACTTCATTTAACTTTAATTTAATTCAATTAGCTTTGTTTGACTTAATTTGACTTTAATTTTATTCAATTAGCTTTGTAGAATGCATTTGAGTTTCATTTGACTCAGTTAGCTTTGTTGAATACATTTGAGTTTAATTTGATTCAATTAGCTTTGTTTGACTTCATTTGACTTTAATTTGAATCAATTAGCTTTGTTTAATGCATTTGAGTTTCATTTGATTCAATTAGCTTTGTTGAATGCATTTGATTTTCATTTGATTCATTTTGCTATGTTTGACTTTATTTTACTTTCATTTGATCTAATTAGCGTTGTTTGACTTCATTTGACTTGAATTAGATTCAATAAGCTTTGTTTTTTATTTTATTTTAATTTAATTTGATTAAATTAGCTTTGTTGAATGCATTTGAGTTACATTTTGATTCAATTAGCTTTATAGAATCCATTTGAGTTTCATTTGATTCAATAAGTTTTGTTTGACTTTATTAAACTTTAATTTGAATTAGTAGTTTTGTTGAATGCATTTGAGTTTCATTTGATTCAATGAGCTTTGTTGAATGCATTTGAGTTTCATTTGATTTAATTAGCTTTGTTTGACTTTAATTTGATTCAATTAGCTTTGTTGAATGCATTTCAGTTTCATTTCATTCAATTAGCTTTGTTGAATGCCTTTTATTTTCATTTGATTCATTTAGCTATGTTTGACTTCATTTGACTTTCATTTGATTCAATTAGCTTTGTTTGACTTTATTTGACTTAAATTTGATTCAATTAACTTTGTTGAATAATATTGAGTTTCATTTGATTCAATTAGCTTTATTGAATGCATTTGTGTTTCATTTGATTCAATAAGTTTTGTTTGACTTCATTTGACTTTAATTTGATTCTATTAGCTTTGTTGAATTCATTTGAGTTTCATTTGATTCAATTAGCTTTGTTGAATGCATTTGAGTTTCATTTGATTTAATTAGCTTTGTTTGACTTCATTTGACTTTAATTTGATTCAATTAGCTTTGTTGAATGCATTTCAGTTTCATTTGATTCAATTAGCTTTGTTGAATGCATTTTATTTTCATTTGATTCATTTAGCTATGTTTGACTCTATTTGACTTTCATTTGATTCAATTAGCTTTGTTTGACTTTATTTGACTTGAATTTGATTCAACTAGCTTTGTTGCATGCATTTGAATTTCATTTGATTCAATTAGCCTTATTTGACTTCGTTTGAATTTCATTTGATTCAATTAGTTTTGTTTGACTTTATTTGACTTGAATTTGATTCAACTAGCTTTGTTGAATGCATTTGAGTTTCATATGATTCAATTAGATTTGTTGAATGCATTTGAGTTCCATTTGAGTCAATTGGCTATGTTTGACTTCATTTGACTTTCATTTGATTCAATTAGCTTTGGTTAATGCATTTGACTTTAATTTGATTCAATTAGTGTTGTTGAATGTATTTGAGTTTCATTTGATTCAATAAGTTTTGTTTGACTTCATTTGACTTTAATTTGATTCTATTAGCTTTGTTGAATTCATTTGAGTTTCATTTGATTCAATTAGCTTTGTTGAATGCATTTGAGTTTCATTGGATTTAATTAGCTTTGTTTGACTTCATTTGACTTTAATTTGATTAAATTAGCTTTGTTGAATGCATTTAAGTTTCATTTGATTCAGTTAGCTTTGTTGAATGCATTTGAGTTTCAGTTGATTCAATTAGATTTGTTGAATGCATTTGAGTTTCATTTGATTCAATTAGCATTGTTGAATGCATTTGAGTTTCATTTAATTTAATTAGCTTTGTTTGACTTCATTTGACTTTAATTTTATTCAATTAGCTTTGTTGAATGCAATTGAATTTCATTTGATTCAGTTAGCTTTGTTGAATGCATTTGAGTTTCAGTTGATTCAATTAGATTTGTTGAATGCATTTGAGTTTCATTTGATTCAATTAGCATTGTTGAATGCATTTGAGTTTCATTTGATTTAATTAATTTTGTTTGACTTTATTTGACTTGAATTTGATTCAACTAGCTTTGTTGAATGCATTTGAGTTTCATATGATTCAATTAGCTTTGTTGAATGCATTTGAATTCTATTTGATTCAATTAGCTATGTTTGACTTCATTTGACTTTCATTTGATTCAATTAGCTTTGGTTAATGCATTTAACTTTAATTTGATTCAATTAGCTTTGTTGAATGCATTTAAATTTCATTTGATTCAGTTAGCCTTGTTGAATGCATTTGAGTTTCAGTTGATTCAATTAGATTTGTTGAATGCATTTGAGTTTCATTTCATTCAATTAGCATTGTTGAATGCATTTGAGTTTCATTTGATTTAATTAGTTTTGTTTGACTTTATTTGACTTGAATTTGATTCAATTAGCTTTGTTGAATGCATTTGAATTATATTTGATTCAATTAGCTATGTTGGACTTTATTTGACTTTAATTTGATTCAATTAGCTTTGTTGAATGTATTTGAGTTTCATTTGATTCAATTAGCTTTACTGAATGCATTTGAGTTTCATTTGATTCAATAAGTTTTATTTGACTTCATTTGACTTTATTTTGAATCAATTAGCTTTGTTGAATGGATTTGAGTTTCATTTGATTCAATTAGCTTTGTTGAATGCATTTGAGTTTCATTTGATTCAATTAGCTTTGTTGATTGCATTTGAGTTTCATTTGATTCAATTAGCTTTGTTGAATGCATTTGAGTTTCATTTGATTTAATTACATTTGTTGAATGCGTTTGAGTTTCATTTGATTCTATTAGCTATGTTTGACTTTGTTTGAATTTCATTTGATTCAATTAGATTTGTTTGACTTTATTTGACGTTCACTTAATTCAATTAGCTTTGTTGATTGTATTTGAGTTTCTGTTGATTCAATTAGCATTGTTGCATGCATTTGATTTTCATTTGATTTATTTAGCAATGTTTGACATTGTTTGACTTTCATTTGATTCAATTAGTTTTGTTTGACTTTATTCGACTTGAATTTGATTCAACTAACTTTGTTGAATGCATTTGAGTTTCATTTGATTCAATAAGCTTTGTTGAATGCATTTGAGTTTCATTTGATTCTAGTAGCTATATTTGACTTCATTTGACTTTCATTTGATTCAATTAGCTTTGTTTGACTTCATTTGACATTCATTTAATTCAATTAGCTTCGTTTGACTTCATTTGACTTTCATTTAATTCAATTAGCTTTGTTTGACTTCATTTGACTTGAATTTGATTCAATTAGCTTTGTTGAATGCATTTGAGTTTAATTTTATTCAATTTGCTTTGTTGAATGCATTTGAGTTTCATTTGATTTAATAAGCTTTGTTTGAATTCATTTGACTTTAATTTGATTAAATTAGCTTTGTTGAATGCATTTGAGTTTCAGTTGATTGAATTAGCTTTGTTGAATGCATTTGAGTTTCAGTTGATTCAATTAGCTTTGTTGAATGCATTTGAGTTTCATTTGATTCAATTAGCATTGTTGAATGCATTTGAGTTTCATTTGACTTTAATTTTATTCAATTAGCTTTGTTGAATGCTTTTGAATTTCATTTGATTCGATTAGCTTTGTTGAATGCATTTGAGTTTCAGTTGATTCAATTAGCTTTGTTGCATGCATTTGTGTTTCATTTGATTCAATAAGCTTTGTTGAATGCATTTGAGTTTCATTTGATTCTAGTAGCTATATTTGTCTTCATTTGACTTTCATTTGATTCAATTAGCTTTGTTTTACTTCATTTGACATTCATTTGATTCAATTAGCTTCGTTTGACTTCATTTGACTTTCATTTAATTCAATTAGCTTTGTTTGACTTCATTTGACTTGAATTTGATTCAATTAGCTTTGTTGAATGCATTTGAGTTTAATTTGATTCAATTTACTTTGTTGAATGCATTTGAGTTCCATTTGTTTCAATTTGCTATGTTTGACTTCATTTGACTTTCATTTGATTCAATTAGCTTTGGTTAATGCATTTGACTTTAATTTGATTCAATTAGCTTTATTTGACTTCATTTGACTTTAGCTTGATTCATTTAGCTGTGTATAACGCATTTAAGTTTCATTTGACTCAATTAGCTTTGTTGAATGCATTTGAGTTTCATTTGATTCATTTAGCTATGTTTGACTTCATTTGACTTTCATTTTATTCAATTAGCTTTGTATGACTTCATTTGACTTGAATTTGATTCAAATTGCTTTATTGAATTTATTTAAGTTTCATTTGATTCAATAAGTTTTGTTTGACTTTATTTGACTTTAATTTGATTCAATTAGCTTTGTTGAATGCATTTGAGTTCCATTTGATTCAATTAGCAATGTTTGACTTCATTTGACTTTCGTTTGATTCAATTAGCTTTGGTTAATGCATTTGACTTTAATTTGATTCAATTAGCTTTGTAGAATGCATTTGAGTTCCATTTGATTCAATTAGCTATGTTTGACTTCATTTGACTTTAATTTGATTCAATTAGCTTTGCTGAATATATTTGAGTTTCATTTGATTCAATTAGCTTTACTGAATGCATTTGAGTTTCATTTGATTCAATAAGTTTTATTTGACTTCATTTGACTTTAATTTGAATCAATTAGATTTGTTGAATGCATTTGAGTTTCATTTGATTCAATTAGCTTTGTTAAATGCATTTGAGTTTCATTTGATTCAATTAGCTTTATTTGGCTTCATTTGACTTTCATTTAATTCAATTAGCTGATACAAGTCAAGGTCAAGGTCAAGCTCCAAATGATCCGATTTGTTTAGTCCTTGAAGTGTTCGGGTTCAAGTTAAATTCAAACTCTTCATTTGTGTCATTTCTTAAGTGGGACGATGATTCCATTGATGAAGCTTGAAGGTGACACCATTTCTAAAGTCTTAGTTATTTTAATTTAGTCTTTAATTTTCCGCAAATAAGGTCCGAAAATATCTTGTGATATTTCGACCAAGATAGGCGTGTCATTAGGCGTGTGATTTGGTCCTTCTGCTCCAAGTTTGCAAGTTGTCATTGAGTTGTAATACTTTCCTTATTTCTTGGTTTCCTTATGTATTTAGGCGTGTGAAGGGGGATTGAGGGCTGATTTGGTTGTTTCCTTATTTACTCCTTTATTCTCTCCTAGAATCAAGGGATTAAGATGTAAGAATTAAGGAATGTTTCCTTAATTCTTATGGCTGATTTTCGGCCCTTGCTTGGTCCTTGGAGGACAAGTTTATTTTTATTATTATAAATAATAGTTCCATGCTATCATCAAGGGCATGTGAGATTTACGTAAAAACTTTGTTATTGAATTTAATTGTACTTTACAATTATTTCGGCCATTGAGTAATTGTCAGGAGTGATTATTTACTTAGTGTTTAATCTACTTTATTCCAGGAGTGGTGTAAGTGAGATTAAGAGTTAATTAAAATATTCAGGAGTGATTATTTTAATTATCATATCCGGTGACTTAAGACATAAATTTTCGGACTTCATTAATTCTTCAAAGTTCGAACCTTTGCTCAGAATTTGGTTGCTCATTCGACTCTTTGGACGTGCAATCATATCAGTTGGTATTAGATTTTTCCAGGAGGGTGAGGATAGAAGGGATTCTTCTTTCATTGGTAAGTGCTTCTACTTTGTTCGATCCTTAATTGAGGGTTTTGTGTGGTTGTGGCTTGCTATTTCTTCTGTGACGTAGCATCTTATTTGAGTTATAATGTCGGAATTGGCTGAAATAAAAGCTCTTATTGAGAAACTCCATAACACTTTAACTGAGGAAAAGGAGAAAACGGAAAAATTAACAGTAGCTCATAATATTCTTGCGGGAAAAGTGAACAACAAAAACAACCCTAATCACATTGACTATGAATCTGATGTTGAAGAAGTTCACGTGGTTAAACCAACTTATGATAATGATAGGGGGATTAAACTAGATGACTTTACTGGTGATTCTAGTCCTGAGGATTTACTTGAATGGATTCGTCAACTTGAGAAAATTTGTGATTATGAGGGATTTGATGATGAGAAACGTTTTAAAATTGCCACCATTAGACTAACTAAGTATGTTGGAATTTGGTTAGAGAGTCTAAAGGCAAAAAGGGCGAGACTTGGGAAACCTAAGCTTAAAAGTTGGACTAAGCTTAAGAGGAAATTGCATGAAAAGTTTGTTCCTAGTGACTTTATTCAAAGGCAATACATGAGAAAGAACTCTTTGACTCAAGATGTGTCAAGTGTGCATGATTATATGGTTGAATTTGACAAGTTATGTTTGATTTGTGATGTTGATGAAGTCGAACAAGAGAAAATTGCTAGGTTTGTTAATGGACTTAATAAATCTATTGCTAGAAAGGTTGATGTGTCGAATTATAGCACTTTTGATGATGTGTGTCGATTGGCTTTAAAATTTGAAAGGCATGAATTGGATGAGAAGAAATCATATGGGGGAAAATTCGGCCCTAATAAAACCAATTCTTCGTCTTCTTTTGTCCCTTCTTCTTCTAATTCTTCTAAACCCTTTGAAAAGAAAGATAATCCTTCTAAGGGGGAACAAAAAGGGGAACGACCTAAAGTGGTGATTTCTAAGGAAAAGTGGGAGGAAACTCGGAAGTGTTTTAAGTGTCAAGGGAGGGGTCACATTGCTAGTAATTGCCCATCTAGAAAAACCTTGACTATGAGACAATACATGACCATAGAAGAGGAGGAGAGAATGTATGACATTGTGTGCGAGAAAGAGGAAGAACATGAGAGTGATGATAATGAGGTTGCATATGCCGAAGATGAATCTAGAATGCTTGGAGTAATTAGGAGAACTTTGCATGTTGATCATTCTCCTAACCATGACCAAAGAGAAAACTTGTTTCATACTAGATGTCGAATTGGTGAGTTTACATGTAATGTGATTATTGACAGTGGTTCATGTACGAATGTGGTTGCTTCTAATGTGGTTTCTAAGTTGAATTTGATTGTTAGAGACCATCCACATCCTTATAAGTTGAGTTGGTTGGATGACAAAACGGGTTTGTTGGTGAAAAAGCAAGCTCTTGTGACGTTTTCTATTGGGGGTTATGATGGCGTGGCCTCTTCATTGCTTCTTGTCAAGGATTACAAGGTCATTAGTTTGGTTGGAGAAACCATTCACATTATCTTTCATGGTCCGGTTCTTACTAGCATTGATTCTTCTTTAGAGTCCTTTGTTAGTATGGTTTCTTAGTGCTTTCTTTTCTTTCTTGTTCTTAGGAGATTGAATAAGTTAGAGTTGTTTGTTTTCAATTAAATCCGGATTATGTAAGTGATTGATGTAATCAGTTAGTTATGTAATTCATTCGAATAGGATGTAATGATGTGCATTAAGTTACTACAAACAAGGAGTGTATGGAGGGCGTGGCTTTGAACGTGCAAAAGGAGTTAAAGGCTTTTTGAACCACTTAGTATGGACGTGTGAAGTGGCAGCCAAGCATCTTCAACAAACTCCCTTGATTGTAGGAGAGTGGGACGTGCATCAAGGAGCTTCTAACCACCTTTCAAATGGCGTGCAACATGCTGAAGATTAGGAACCTTATTTGTAGGAGTTAGTTGCTAGTATTTTCAGCTTTCTAGTTGTTAGTTAGTGCCGGTTATTAGTGCTGTTAGTGGCCCTAATAACGTGGCTTATGTCTTTAATTTTAATTATCAAAACTTCAGTTGTAATACTTAGGTTGTACTATAAAAGCAATTGAGATCAATGAGAACAACTAGAGAATTTTATGACTGAAAAACCGTGAGTATTCACACTTGTCTTCATTTTCGTTTCTTGGATTGGAAACACTTGAATTCGCCTATGCTAGCTTAACTTAGCATGTTAAGTGGTGATCTTAGGACCTTTAGATAAATCAAAGTGGTGTGCCTTATCTTTGAGTTAGCTAGAGTTGCTCGAGTTTTGGGTTTAATTCCTTTAAGTCCGAAACCTGTTCTATCAACAAATTATCTTAAACCTTGTATGTGTCACTTGCTAGTCACGCATACAACATCTTGGTATCAGAGCTACAGTAATTCCTAACCTAAATACACCCCAAGCACACGCCCAAACACAATCAAACACCCACCACCACCCATGGCTACATCCAACGATCCCCCGGAGAATTGGAGAGAATTCCTCAAGGCTCTAGACGAAGAAAAGAGAGAGTCTAATGCTCGAATGGAGTTATTGCAAGATCAAGTTAGACAACTCTCATTGAGATTAAGAATCAATCGAGGAGATCAAGACAAGGATCTCTCGGATGAAGAGAGCGAGCATACCTTGTTCAATTTTGAGCAAAGAAATGCCGTTCCAAGAGGAGTCACCAATCATGGACACTTTAATGATATCAAGGTTGATATCCCTGACTATGATGGTAGACTTGACGCTGATGGTTTCATTGAATGGCTAAGAACCGTGGAACGAGTTTTTGATTACAAGCAAGTTCCTGAAGAAAAGAGGGTTAAACTTGTTGCATTGAAGCTACGCAAGTACGCCTCTACTTGGTGGGCTAGTGTTTGCACCAAGAGAGAAAGAATGGGCAAGGAGAAGGTGAAAACGTGGGAGAAAATGAGGAAACTCCTCAAACAAAAATTTCTTCCTACATACTATATCCAAGAGAACTTTGCTAAGTTCCACCATTTGCAACAAGGAACTTCGAGTGTAGAAGACTATGCTCGAGAATTTGAAGCCTATTTGATGAAGTGTGATGTGAGGGAGGATGAACCACAAACGTTGGTTCGTTTCCTTGGAGGATTGGAGCCTCAAATAGCCAATGTAGTGGAGCTTCACACCTACACTACATTAGAGGAGTTAGTCTTGTTAGCCCACAAGGTGGAACGCCAACAAAAGACTAAAGGCAAAGGTAAATGGGATGCCTCACGCACCTTTACCAAAACCACACCATATACTAAGCCAACTCCTACTACTCAAAAGCCTAACCAACCTACCACCTATACTCCTAAACCAAACACAAAAACCGACACTATCCCTTCCTTAGGCAAGGCACCAAGGAGATGTTATAGGTGCCAAGGACTAGGGCACATTGCAACTGAGTGTCCTAACAAGAAGGTGATCAGCCTTGCGGAATATGAAGCCTTGGAGGATGTATTTGCTGATCAAGAAGAGGAGGAGGAATCCGGAGAGGAGTATGAAGAAGGACGAGTTGTTGGACCAGATGAAGGAGAATGCTTGGTAGTAAGACGCAATCTTAGTAATCTACCTATCCAAGAGGACCAACTACAAAGAGAAGCTATCTTTCACACTCGATGCACAATTGGAGGAAAGGTATGTTCATTGATTATAGATGGCGGAAGTTGTACCAATGTTGCTTCTCAAACTCTTGTAACTAAACTGAATTTAACAACCAACCCTCATCCCTCACCTTATATAATTCAATGGCTTAATCAAGGAAAAGGATTACATGTAACTTCACGTGTTTTACTTTCCTTTAGTATTGGTCGAACTTATGAAGAGGAGTTGTGGTGTGATGTGATTCCCATGGACGCTTGTCATGTGCTCCTTGGACGACCATGGATGTTTGATAGAAGAGTGAATCATGATGGCTATAAAAACACTTATTCCTTCACAAAAGATCACAAAAGAATCACCCTTACCCCTCTCATTCCCAAGCTACCCGACAAACAAAGCCATCAAAGCAAGAAAACCTTATCCCTCACAACCTTGATGAAATCTGATCATCAAGAATACAACTCTTTCAAGGAGTTGATCTTGAGTGGCCTAGACGAAATACCAACACCACAAGAGCCAACACACCCTTTGCTCACGCCTTTACTTGATCAATATGCTCACGTTTTTCCACCACAAATACCCCCTGGCCTACCTCCAAAACGTGACATACAACATAAAATCGACCTTATCCCCGGTGCTAGCCTTCCCAACAAACCAGCCTATAGGACCAACCCTAAGGAAACCGAGGAGATTAGGAGGCAAGTGGAGGAGTTGTTATCTAAAGGAATGATTCGAGAGTCATTAAGCCCTTGTGCTGTGCCTACCTTACTTGTACCAAAGAAGAATGGAGAATGGCGCATGTGTGTTGATAGTAGGGCCATCAATAAAATCACCATTAAGTATCGTTTTCCTATTCCTAGGTTAAATGATCTATTGGATGATTTACATGGTGCTAAGGTCTTCTCTAAAATAGACCTAAGGAGTGGGTATCATCAAATCCGAATACATGAAGGAGATGAGTGGAAAACAGCCTTCAAGACAAAGGAGGGTTTGTATGAATGGCTAGTGATGCCTTTTGGCTTGTCGAATGCTCCAAGCACTTTCATGCGGCTTATGAACCAAACTTTGAAGCCATTTTTGGGTAGATTCGTGGTAGTCTACTTTGATGATATTTTGGTTTATAGCCAAACTGAGATGGAACATGTGGGGCACTTGCAACAAGTGTTCGAAGTGCTTGAAGGAGAAAAACTCTATGGAAACTTGGAGAAATGCCACTTCTTTTCTAATCAAGTAACTTTTCTTGGGTTTCTAGTCTCTCATGCAGGTATTGAAGTAGATGAAAAGAAGATCCAAGCCATCCAAGATTGGGCGGTTCCTAGCTCCATCTATCAAGTTAGGAGCTTCCATGGATTAGCTTCCTTCTATAGGAGGTTTGTTCGAGACTTTAGCTCCCTCATGGCACCAATCACCGAGCTAACCAAGTTGAAGCAATTCCAATGGAATGATCAAGCCCAAGCTGCCTTTGAAGAAGTTAAGAGGAGGCTCACTACGGCTCCTGTTCTTGCCCTTCCAAACTTCGAAGATATTTTTGAAGTAGAGTGTGATGCATCCGGAGTAGGTATTGGGGCAGTTCTCTCTCAAAATGGACGTCCAATAGCCTATTTCAGTGAAAAACTCAATGAGGCAAAACGCAAATATTCCACCTATGACAAGGAATTCTATGCCCTTGTGAGATCTCTTGAACATTGGCGCCATTACTTGATTGCCAAGGAGTTTATCCTTCATTCTGACCACGAGGCTCTCAAGTATCAAAAGCCAACAAAAACTTCAACCTAGACATGCTAAATGGGTCGAGACTATTCAAGCTTTCCATTTTGTAATCAAACACAAATCTGGAAAAATGAATAAGGGAGCCGACGCTTTATCAAGGAAGTATGCATTGCTAGGATCCCTAAAGGGTCGAGTCATTGGTCTCGAGGTATTGAAGGAAGATTACAAAGATGATCCTGATTTTGGTGATTTATGGGAGAAATGTCAAGTTCATGCTCAAGGAGACTATCATATCTTTGATGGTTTTCTTTTCAAGAAGAACCGGTTGTGTGTGCCAAAGCATAGTGTTCGAGAAACTCTAATCAAGGAGTTCCATGAAGGAGGATTAGCAGGGCATTTCGGCATTGAAAAGACTACAACAATGGTGAGTGATTATTTTTATTGGCCAAAGCTAATGCGTGATGTTGAGTATATCATTCGAAGGTGTTTAGTGTGTCAAAGAGCTAAGGGTCATTCTCTACCCCAAGGCCTTTACATGCCATTACCAACTCCTCAAGCACCTTGGGAAGACATAAGTCTCGACTTCATCACGGGGCTGCCAAGAACTCAACACCACAAGGATGCTATCATGGTGGTAGTTGATAGATTCTCCAAAATGGCTCACTTCATTCCAAGCCATACCACTCATGATGCGGTTCAAACAGCATTGTTGTACTTCAAAGAGGTAGTTCGCCTCCATGGAATCCCTCGAAGCATGGTAAGTGATAGAGATACAAAGTTTTTAAGCCACTTTTGGTTAACTCTGTGGAAGAAAATGGGGACCAAGCTCAAATTCAGTACCTCTAGCCACCCTCAAACGGATGGCCAAACTGAGGTGACCAATCGCACCTTAGGCACTTTGCTTAGGGCATTGGCTACCAAGAATCCTCGTCAATGGGAAGACATGCTTCCTCATGCGGAGTTTGCATATAATCGAGTTCCTCATAAGGTCACAGGTTTGAGTCCTTTTGCAATTGTCTATGGCATTAACCCTTGCACTCCTCTTGATCTCTCCCCTTTGCCTATTCACAATAAATTCAGTCAAGTAGCTCATGAACGAGCCAAGGAAATCAAGAAGCTACATGAAGTAGTTCGTGCAAGGATCATCAAAGCAAATGAGACACTCAAGCGTCGTATGGACAAGAAGAAAAAAGATGTGCAATTCAATCAAGGTGATTTAGTTTGGATCCATTTGCGCAAGGAACGATTTCCCTCAACGAGACGTTCTAAAGTCAGTCCTAGAAGTGATGGTCCATTCAAAGTTCTTGAGAAAGTGAACAATAATGCATACAAGCTTGAACTTCCTGGTGATTATGGAGTCTCCGCAACATTTAATGTAAGTGATCTTAGTCCTTTATATGAAGATGAAGGTTCTATTCCAAGTTTGAGGACAAACTTCTCTCAAGAAGAGGAGGATGATGGCGTGGCCTCTTCATTGCTTCTTGTCAAGGATTACAAGGTCATTAGTTTGGTTGGAGAAACCATTCACATTATCTTTCATGGTCCGGTTCTTACTAGCATTGATTCTTCTTTAGAGTCCTTTGTTAGTATGGTTTCTTAGTGCTTTCTTTTCTTTCTTGTTCTTAGGAGATTGAATAAGTTAGAGTTGTTTGTTTTCAATTAAATCCGGATTATGTAAGTGATTGATGTAATCAGTTAGTTATGTAATTCATTCGAATAGGATGTAATGATGTGCATTAAGTTACTACAAACAAGGAGTGTATGGAGGGCGTGGCTTTGAACGTGCAAAAGGAGTTAAAGGCTTTTTGAACCACTTAGTATGGACGTGTGAAGTGGCAGCCAAGCATCTTCAACAAACTCCCTTGATTGTAGGAGAGTGGGACGTGCATCAAGGAGCTTCTAACCACCTTTCAAATGGCGTGCAACATGCTGAAGATTAGGCACCTTATTTGTAGGAGTTAGTTGCTAGTATTTTCAGCTTTCTAGTTGTTAGTTAGTGCCGGTTATTAGTGTTGTTAGTGGCCCTAATTACGTGGCTTATTTCTTTAATTTTAATTATCAAAACTTCAGTTGTAATACTTAGGTTGTACTATAAAAGCAATTGAGATCAATGAGAACAACTAGAGAATTTTATGACTGAAAAACCGTGAGTATTCACACTTGTCTTCATTTCGTTTCTTGGATTGGAAACACTTGAATTCGCCTATGCTAGCTTAACTTAGCATGTTAAGTGGTGATCTTAGGACCTTTAGATAAATCAAAGTGGTGTGCCTTATCTTTGAGTTAGCTAGAGTTGCTCGAGTTTTGGGTTTAATTCCTTTAAGTCCGAAACTTGTTCTATCAACAAATTATCTTAAACCTTGTATGTGTCACTTGCTAGTCACGCATACAACAGGTTACAAAGATGAGTTGTGGGGTGATGTTCTACCCATGAGTGCTTGTCATCTTCTTCTTGGTAGACCTTGGCAATATGATCGAAAAGTTGTTCATGAAGGAGAAACCAATGTGTACACGGTTTTGATGGGTTCTAAAAGGATTCGGTTGGTTCCTTTGTCTCCTAGTTCCATGGCACCCAAGAAGGTGGTTGAAAGGAAACAAAACTTGTTTCTTTCGGCCAAAGAATTCGAGAAAGAGGTAGAATTGGAAGGACATTGTTATGCTTTATGTATTAAACTTGCTTTGACTAATGATGTTTCTTCTAGTAATCCGAAACTTGCAGCTCTATTGGACAAATTTTGTGATGTATTTCCGGAGGAATTGCCTCAAGGATTACCACCATTGAGAGGCATTGAGCATGCCATTGATCTTGTGCCAGGCGCACCTTTGCCAAATAAGCCGGCATATAGATGTGATCCCGTAGCTTCTAAGGAGCTACAAAAGCAAATTGAAGAGTTGATTGACCGAGGCTATGTAAGAGAAAGCATGAGTCCATGTGCCGTTCCCGCTTTACTTGTTCCAAAGAAAGATGGTACTTGGAGGATGTGTATTGATAGTAGAGCCGTCAACAACATAACAACCAAGTATCGTTTTCCTATGCCTATCTTGGAGGACATGCTTGATGAGCTACATGGAGCTTCGATTTTTTCGAAGATTGACTTGAGGAGTGGTTATCATCAAATGAGAATTCGGGAAGGAGATGAATGGAAAACTGCTTTCAAGACCAAACAAGGTCTATATGAGTGGATGGTGATGCCCTTTGGTCTTTGCAATGCTCCTAGTTCATTTATGAGACTTATGAATGAGGTACTACGTCCCTTTCTTAACAAGTTTATTGTTGTCTATTTAGATGATATTCTTGTATATAGTACTAGTGTTGAGTCTCATTTACTTCACTTGAGAGCTTTATTTGAAAAATTAAGAGAGCAACAGTTGTATGGAAAAATGGAAAAGTGTGATTTTCTTGTTCCTAGTATTGCTTTTCTTGGTTACATTGTGTCTAGGGATGGAGTTCATGTGGATCCGGAAAAAGTCAAGGCCATGTCTTCATGGTTGGCGCCTACAAGTGCTCATGAATGCCGAAGCTTTCATGGTCTAGCTTCCTTTTATAAAAGATTCATCCGAAATTTCTCAACTATCATGGCACCAATCACGGATTTGATGAAGAAAGGGGAGTTTTCATGGAACTCTCATGCCCAAAAGGCGTTTGATGAAGTCAAGGAGTTACTTTGCAACGCTCCTATTCTTGCCTTACCGGATTTCAACAAGTTGTTCGAAGTTGAATGTGATGCTAGTGGACTTGGAGTTGGGGCGGTTTTGCTTCAAGAAAGGAGGCCCATTGCCTACTTTAGTGAGAAGTTAAGTGGCGCCAAACTCAACTACTCCAACTATGATCGTGAATTCTATGCAATTGTGAGAGCCTTGGATCATTGGTCTCATTACTTGAGGCCCAAGCCTTTCATTCTTCATTCGGATCATGAAGCACTCAAATACATCCATGGACAGCAAAAACTCAACCATAGGCATGCTAAGTGGGTTGAATTCCTACAAACCTTCACTTTTTCGTCTAAGTACAAGGAAGGTAAGAATAATATTGTTGCGGATGCCCTTTCAAGGCGTTCTTATCTTTTAGCCATGGTTGATGCAAGGGTGTTGTGGTTTGAACACTTAAAGGATTTATATGATGGTGATGATGATTTTCGTGAGTCTTTTAAGAGCCCTAATGATCCAAAGTCTAGCCCACTTAAAGGCTCTTTGGTTCATGAACCGGTTGCACTTGTTTTAGAAGCTCTTGGTTTTTCTCCATTTGTTCTTAAGCCCGAGTTTGTTACTTGTTTAACTTGGAAGGTGGATTGAGGCGTGCATCACATTTTGAAGAGCCCAAGTTCTGTTTGGGTTACAAGCAAGGATGTAAAGGAAGCCCCAAGTTCTGTTTGGGTTCCTATTTATTTTTGTTGTTTTGGGTTGTAATAAAATCATGAGATTACTCATAAAGTATCTCATGATAGGCGTGTGCTTAGGAGTGATGATTAGGCAAGATAGGCGTGTGCTTAGGAGGAGTTTAAACTCCTTAGTTGCTGGTTATTTAACTTTGTAACAGCTCATTGAGTGAGCTTAATGAGGGGAGTGAATCAAGGAGCTTTTCATGCTCCTTGAAACTGATTTGGGGGGGCGTTTTCTTAGGGTTTGCTGAGTGTTTTGTGCTTCTTTCTTGCTGCTCCTAACTCTATTTAAGGACAGCTAATGTTCAATAGAAAGCAGTTTTGAGTTTTGAAGTAAAAACCTTTGTGTTTTCAGTTTTTAGCTTTGGGTTTGTCTCAAGTTTGAAACTAACCCTTATTACTTTGAGTGAGTCTTGAGTGATAAGATTAGGGGGGATTGAGTGAGTCTTGTCTCTGGCCTAAGATCCCAAATCATTGAGTTTGTCTTGTGATTTGGTCATTTATCCTAAAATCGTGAGTTACAAAGGGTTCTTGTGAGTGTTCTTGTTCTTGAGTTTAAAAACATCGTCCAACTCTTGGAAGGGTGGTTTTAGATACACATCATCTGGTATCAGAGCTTTGGTGAAGAAATTCATCGGAAAAATCGAGTTTTGGAGAAGAGACGAAACTGCCAGAATTCAACCAGTTTTTCATCCGACTTTGAAGGACGATTTCTCAACCTTCAGGAGTCCAAATTGGTTGATTCTTTTTTTAATTCTGCATAACTTTTTGTCTAGAATACTCACAGAATTTTTCAGATTTTGTTGAATTTTTCAGATTAAACTGGGCACGTTTTTCGCAACTGCGCCAAAACGGAGCAAATCTGGCACACAGAACTTCAAACGACGATTCCTCCTTCATCCGGAAAGCTTTTCAAGAGTTTCTTTTTTTGATTCCGCTTGAAATTTCCTGAAGTTTACTAATCTGTAAGCCTTTGAGAGTCTCAAGGCCATTTACAGTTTCGTTTTGTTGTTCAATTTTACGGCAGTTTGCATCTTGTATTTGTAATAGTCTAGCAAAATAGTGAAATCATGGCTGATGGTGATCTTGCTAGGATGTTACAAGTAATAACTCAGAAGTTAGAAAACTTAGAGAGAAAATCAGAAGCAAATGATGAAGATAAGGCTCAACAAAAGACTAGGTTAGATGCTATGTCCGAAATGTTGATGCAAGCAAGTAGAAAACTGAATTTTCTTGAAAATGAGGAAGGTGAGATTAATACTCCTAGAAACTTTGATGAAGATAGGGGTTTGAGAATCGAGATGCCCGAATTTGATGGGGGACATGATAGTGAGGCTTTTCTTGATTGGATGAGGCAAATTGAAACCGTTTTTGATTATAAGGGGTATGATGATAGAAAAAGGTTTGAACTTGCTGTCCTAAAACTCACTAAACTTGCTGCCTTGTGGTATGAAAACCTCAAGTCCAATAGAAGGAGAGAGGGAAAAGAGAAGATAGACTCATGGGTTAAGTTGAAGAAAAAGATGAGGGATAAATGGGTTAGTAAGGAGTATGAGCAAGAATAGTACCTAAAACTTACCCACCTTTCCCAAGAAAATAACATGAGTGTGGAAGAGTACATGAAAGAGTTTGAAAAATTGTGCTTGATTTGTGATTTGCAAGAAAAGGAAACCTTTAAAATTGCTCGATTTGTTAAAGGTTTGGCCAAAGAGATAAGTAAGAAAGTCGAAGTGACTCACTATGCCACTTTTAGTGATGTTTGTAAACTTGCTTTGAAATATGAGGCACAAGCTAAGGAGGAAAAGGAGAAAGAGAAGCCCAAAACTTCTTCTTCTTCTTTCAAGGGTACTTCAAAATTTACTCCTTTCAACTCTAAAGGGAGTACATTTCAAAGTAGAGCCTTTTCATCTAGTTCATCCGGTTCTAAACCTGATAAGGGGAAAGAAAAACAAGTGATTTCACCTAGTGAGCTTGCAACTAGGAGAAAATGTTTTAAATGCCATGGGATGGGTCATATTGCTAGTGAATGTCCTAGTAAAACTGTTTTGACCGCCACTCAATGTGCTATAATGGATGAAGAAGAACAAATGTATAACTTTGTAGTGCAAGAAGAAGATGGCTATGTAGAAGATGACTTTGATGAAGAGATAGAACCCGAGGGTGAGTACAATATGATGGTTGTGAGGAAAGTGTTGTTTAGTGAGCCTCAAGTTGATGAGAGACAAAGAAACAACTTATTTCATACTAGATGCAAGATTGGAGAGAAGACTTGCAATGTGATAGTCGATGGTGGTGCTCAAACGGATGTTATTTCCTCCGAAGCGGTGAGTAAGTTGAGACTTACCACTAGAGATCATGATGAGCCTTATAAGCTCAATTGGTTGAATGATGGCAATGGCATTAGGGTGAAGAAGCAAGCTTTGGTTTCTTACTCTATTGGCAAGTTTGAAGATGAGAGATGGTGCGACATTCTTCCTATGGATGCTTGTCACTTGTTACTTGTGATGCGGATCCAAAGGCATCAAGTCAAGAAGAGCCGGTTTTACTTTTGATGGAACACATGGGTTTCAATTTGATGGCTAACAAGCATGCATTTGTGTCGTGTGTCACATGGCTCGTGGAAGAAACTGATTAGCATTTTAAATTAGTGTCATTATTAGTTTAAAATGTTAGTTAATTAGTTGAGTTGTTTTTAGTTCAATAAAAGTCCGAAAATCCCTTAGAGATTTCGGTGGTTAGGTGTTTAGTTGTCATGGTTGTATTTTAGGAAAGTTTCCTTATTTTGGTAGATTGGAGTGGCGTGCAAGGTAGCAGCCTTGGGCGTGTGTTTGAGTTGTAATTAAGGAAAGTACTTGTTGTCTTTCCTTAAGTTAGAGTTTCCTTAAGTTTAGCTTGATTCTAGGCTAGAATTAAGGAGGAGATACTTTCCTAAATTGATGGTGGATGCCGTGTGGTTTGATATGCTTGAGGAGCAAGGTTTTCTTGCTTACTCCTTATAAATAATAGGCGCCTAACCTCTTCAATGGTTAGAGTGATTTTATGACTAAACATTGTTATTGTTTGTGAATTAATTTATAAGCTTTAATCTTCCATTAATTGATATTCGGGAGTGTTTATTAATTAGTGTTTAAACAACTTAATTCCGGGAGTGGTTTGAGTGTGTTTAAGATTCTTGTGAGTGTTTCAGAGTGATCATTCATTAAGAAATATCCCTTGTTACTTGTTCTATTTTCGGATTCCTCCATTGGACGTGTTCTTTGAGTGTTTGACTATTCTAGTTGAACATTCATATCAAGTGGTATCGAGTTTCCGGGCGGGAGAGGATAGAAGGGATTCTACTCTTCAAAGATCCAAGGTAACTTGTTACTTTTCTTCTTAAAGTTTCGATTTTTACATTGGGATAAGTGGTACTAGGGTTCTTTTGTGCTTCCTAGTGTGTCGAAGTGTTGTTATTGGTTAAGATAATGTCGAGTGAATTGGAAAAATTAGCTAAGGCTATTGAGGACATAGCTAAGATGCAATTTGATTTCCAAGCAAAATATAATGCTTGATTCGAATCATGTTAGTAGACTTGAAACTAGAATGGATGCTATAACTTCTATTATCACTAAGAAGTTGGATAAAAACAATGTTGATTACATTGGACTTTCGGATGAAGAGGATGAAGTTAGGGTTGTTAAACCTAATTTCAATGATGATAGGGGATTAAAATTGGATGATTTCACTTGGTGATTCTTGTCCGGAGGATTTACTTGAGTGGATTCGACAATTGGAGAAGGTGTGTGACTATAGGGGGTTTGATGATCAAAGGAGATTCAAGATAGCCTCGGTTAGATTGACCAAGTATCTTGGTATTTAGCTCGAAAATTTGAAGGCAAAACGTGCAAGAAAGAAGAAAGACAAGCTTAGTAGTTGGACTAAGTTGAAAGAGAAACTCAAGGAGAAATTTTTACCAAGTGATTACGAGCAAAAACAAGACATAAAGTTGACTACTTTGTGTCAAGATACGTTGAGTGTGCATGAGTACACTATGGAGTTTGATAAACCGTGCCTTATTTGTGACATAGAAGAAAGGGAAGCAATGAAAATTGCTCGTTACATCAAAGGCTTGAACCGTCCTATTGCAAGGAAGGTAGAGGTGTCAACTTACACTACGTTTGATGAAGCATGTAGATTGGCACTTAAATTTGAATCTCATGAGAACGAGGACAAACCGAAAACTTCCTATGCTAAATGCGGTAACTCGTTCAAACCTTCTTCTTCTTATTCTTCTTATTCATCTTCTAACAAGAACTATGAAGGGTCTAAGAAAGAACATGCAACGAAAGATGATAAAAGGGTCGAAAAACGAAAGTTTTCGTTCCTAGGGAAAAGTTTGAAGAAAATCGGAAGTGTTTCAAGTGCCAAGGAAGAGGACACATTGCTAGTAATTGTCCAACAAAGAAAGCTCTCACCATGAGGCAATACATGGAATTAAATGAAGAAGAGGAGTTGTACGAATTTGTGCCTAGAGAAGACACGGTTGAGAGTGAGGAGGAGGATGCATATGCCGAAGATGACAAGTAGGCTTATTGGTGTTGTTAGGAGGGTTTTACATGTTGATTGCCTTCCAAGCAAAGAACAAAGGGAAAACTTGTTCCATACTCGTTGCAAAGTGGGTGAAAACACTCGTAACATGATCATTGATAGTGGGTCTTGTACCAATGTAGTGGCGGCAGATTTGGTGAGCAAATTGAGTCTTATTGTGAGAGATCATCCACACCCCTACAAGTTGAGTTGGCTTGATGATACGGGACTTAGGGTGAAGAAGCAAGCATTACTTTCTTTCTCCATAGGGAATTACAAGGACGAGCTATGGTGTGATGTACTTCCCATGAATGCTTGTCACGTTTTACTCGGGAGACCATGGCAATTTGATAGAAAAGTGATACATGAAGGGGACTCCAATGTGTATACGGTTTCGGTGGGTTCCAAGAAGATTAGGTTGCATCCTTTGGCTCCTAGTGCCGTGATTCACAAGAAGGAAGAGAAAAAGACTAGTTTGTTTCTTTCTTCCAAAGAGTTCGAGAAAGAGATTGAAGATGAGGGCGTGTGCTATGCTTTAGTCATCAAACATGCTTGTTGCAAGTGAAGTGAAGCCAAGTAATCCACAACTTGATTCACTCATGAAGGAATTTTGTGATGTATTTCCGGAAGACCTTCCTCAAGGGCTGCCACCCTTAAGGGGAATTGAACATGCCATTGATTTAGTTCCGGGAGCTCCTTTGCCAAATAAACCTGCTTATAGGTGTGATCCAAGTGCTTCCAAAGAGCTTCAACGACAAATTGAAGAATTGATCGAAAGGGGGTATGTAAGAGAGAGCATGAGTCCTTGTGCGGTTCCCGCTTTACTTGTGCCTAAGAAAGATGGTACATGGAGAATGTGCATTGATAGTAGGGCCGTGAACAATATCACTGTGAAGTATAGATTTCCCATGCCGAGGTTGGAGGATATGCTTGATGAACTCAATGGAGCCTCGATTTTCTCAAAAATCGATCTTAGAAGTGGTTATCATCAAATGAGGATTCGAGAAGGGGATGAGTGGAAAACAAGCATTCAAGACTAAACAAGGTCTCTATGAATGGATGGTAATGCCTTTTGGCTTATGCAACGCCCCTAGTTCTTTCATGCGACTTATGAATGAGGTACTTCGTTCCTTTTTAAACAAATTTGTTGTTGTTTATTTGGATGATATCCTTGTTTATAGTAAGAGTGTTGATGATCATTTGATACATTTGAGGAGTTTGTTTGAGAAGCTCAGAGAACAAAAACTTTTCGGCAAGATGGAAAAGTGTGAGTTCCTTGTGTCGAGCATAGCGTTTCTTGGGTACATTGTTTCCAAGGAAGGAGTTCATGTTGACCCTTCGAAAGTGCAAGCAATTTCTTCATGGCTGGTCCCTACTAATGCTAGTGAATGTCGAAGCTTCCATGGTTTGGCTTCGTTCTATAGAAGATTCATTCGAAACTTCTCTTCCATTATGGCTCCTATCACGGCTTTGTTAAAGAAAGGTGAGTTTGAATGGTCTCCTTTGGCGCAAAAAGCTTTTGAAGAAGTAAAAGAGAAGTTGTGTAGTGCTCCTATACTTGCCTTGCTGGATTTCAACAAATTGTTCGAGGTAGAGTGTGATGCAAGTGGATTGGGAATTGGTGCTTTGTTTTGATCCAAGAGAAGCGCCCTATCTCATACTTTAGTGAGAAGCTCAATGGTGCCAAGTTGAACTACTCTAATTATGATCGTGAGTTTTATGCTATTGTTCGAGCTTTGGACCATTGGTCACATTATTTGAGGCCTAAACCATTCATCCTTCATTCGGATCATGAGGCGCTCAAACACATTCATGGCCAACAAAAACTCAATCATAGGCATGCCAAGTGGGTCGAGTTTCTCCAATCTTTCACCTTCTCTTCCAAGTATAAAGAAGGAAAGAGCAACATTGTGGCGAGATGCACTTTCAAGGAGATCTTATTTGCTAGCTATGGTGGATGCAAGCGTAATGGGGTTCGAACACTTGAAAGAGCTTTATAAAGAAGATGATGACTTTGGTTCGATTTTTGCTGCTCCTAAAGGGTTGTTCATGGTTCAAGAGGGTTTTCTTTTTAAAGGAAACAAGTTGTGTGTCCCAAAGTGCAAGGTACGTGAGCTTCTAGTTCGTGAAGTGCATAGTGGAGGTATTGCTTTGGTCATTTTGGCATTCAAAAGACACTTGATACTTTGAGTGAACATTTTTATTGGCCTAGCATGATCAAAGATGTGCATATGGTAGTGAGCAAGTGTGCAACGTGCCAAAAGTCCAAAAGCACCTTTCATAAAGGGCTTTACACGCCTTTACCGATTCGGATCATCCTTGGGATAGTGTGAGCATGGATTTCATTGTTGGTTTGCCTAGAACTCAAAGAGGCAAAGATGCTATCATGGTGGTTGTGGATAGATTTTCGAAGATGGCTCATTTCATTCCCATGCACAAGACGGATGACGCTTCCCATGTGGTCGATTTGTATTTCAAAGAGGTAATTCGACTTCATGGCATTCCTAGAAGCATTGTTTCGGATAGGGATTCTAAATTCCTTAGTCACTTTTGGAGGTGTTTGTGGAAGATGGTGGGAACGAAACTCCTATTTAGCACGAGTCATCATCCTCAAACGGATGGTCAAACCGAAGTTACAAACGGAACTCTTGGTTCTTTGTTACGTGGCCTTGTGAGTAAGACACAAAAAGATTGGGATGTGAAGCTTGCACATGCGGAATTTGCTTACAACCGTTCACATTCAGCCACAACTTTACGTTCTCCATTTGAGATCATTTATGGAGTTAACCCTTTTCTCCCTATTGATCTTGTTACTCTTCCTAGAAGTGAGATACATGCGGATTCAAAGAAAAGGCTGGAAGCTTTTCACAAGACTTGTGCGCAAGTTAAAGCTCAAATTGAGAAAATGAATCGAGCAATACAAGGAACGAGCTAACAAACATAGGCGCCAACCTAAGTTCAAGGAAGGTGACCTAGTATGGATACATTTGAGGAAGGAAAGGTTTCCGAGCAAAAGGAAAAACAAGTTGATGCCTAGAGGCGATGGTCCTTTCGAAGTCATTGGCGTCGTGGGTGATGGAGCTTACAAAATCGACTTACCAAGTGATTATGGCAATGTGAGTGCTACTTTCAATATTGGTGATCTTTCTCCTTACCATAATGATGAGAATTTGAGGGCAAATTCTTTTGAAGAAGGGGAGAATGATGCGGATCCAAAGGCATCCAGTCAAGAAGAGCCGGTTTTACTTTTGATGGAACACATGGGTTTCAATTTGATGGCTAACAAGCATGCATTTGTGTCGTGTGTCACATGGCTCGTGGAAGAAACCGATTAGCATTTTAAATTAGTGTCATTATTAGTTTAAAATGTTAGTTAATTAGTTGAGTTGTTTTTAGTTCAATAAAAGTCCGAAAATCCCTTAGAGATTTCGGTGGTTAGGTGTTTAGTTGTCATGGTTGTATTTTAGGAAAGTTTCCTTATTTTGGTAGATTGGAGTGGCGTGCAAGGTAGCAGCCTTGCGCGTGTGTTTGAGTTGTAATTAAGGAAAGTACTTGTTGTCTTTCCTTAAGTTAGAGTTTCCTTAAGTTTAGCTTGATTCTAGGCTAGAATTAAGGAGGAGATACTTTCCTAAATTGATGGTGGATGCCGTGTGGTTTGATATGCTTGAGGAGCAAGGTTTTCTTGCTTACTCCTTATAAATAATAGGCGCCTAACCTCTTCAATGGTTAGAGTGATTTTATGACTAAACATTGTTATTGTTTGTGAATTAATTCATAAGCTTTAATCTTCCATTAATTGATATTCAGGAGTGTTTATTAATTAGTGTTTAAACAACTTAATTCCAGGAGTGGTTTGAGTGTGTTTAAGATTCTTGTGAGTGTTTCAGGAGTGATCATTCATTAAGAAATATCCCTTGTTACTTGTTCTATTTTCGGATTCCTCCATTGGACGTGTTCTTTGAGTGTTTGACTATTCTAGTTGAACATTCATATCAACTTGGAAGGCCATGGCAATTTGACCATGATTCGGAGCACAAAGGAAAATCTAATGTATATCTTGTAACTACCAAAGATGGTAGAAAAGTGAAATTGCTTCCCCTACCCCCTAAAGTTGCTAAGAAAGACAAAGAAAAGAGCAACTATCTTGTATCTTGTAATGAGTTCGAGAAAATAGTGGAAGAAAATGGTGGGGGTATGCTTTGGTTGTGAGGACCAAAGATGAGAATGAGACTACTTACAATAACTCACCACTTTTGGATGAGTTGTTGGAAGAGTTCAAAGATGTGTTTCCCAATGACTTGCCCAAGGGCCTCCCTCCAATAAGGGGCATTGAGCATGCCATTGACTTGATTCCAGGATCACCTTTGCCCAACAAGGCTGCCTATAGGTGTAATCCGGAAGAGAGTAAGGAACTTTGAAAGACAAGTGAATGAATTAATTGAAAGAGGCTATGTGAGAGAGAGCCTTAGTCCTTGCGCGGTTCCTGCCCTTTTAGTACCAAAGAATGATGGTACTTGGAGAATGTGTGTTGATAGTCGTTCCATTAACAACATAACCATCAAATATCGCTTTCCTATGCCTCGTTTGCAAGATATGCTAGATGAATTGAGTGGTTCCTTAGTCTTTTCCAAAATAGACTTAAGGAGTGGATACCATCAAATGAGAATACGGGAGGGAGATGAGTGGAAAACGGCTTTCAAAACAAAGCAAGGGTTATATGAGTGGTTGGTTATGCCATTTGGGCTTTGCAACGCCCCAAGCTCCTTCATGCGGTTGATGAATGAAGTCCTTCGTCCATTCCTTAATGATTTTATTGTTGTTTACTTAGATGACATACTTGTGTATAGTAAAAACAATGAAGATCATGTAATTCATTTGAGGAGGTTGTTTGAAAAATTGAGGGAGATGAAGTTGTATGGCAAGATTGAGAAATGTGTATTCATGACTCCTAGTGTTGTATTCTTAGGATACATTGTAACAGGAGAGGGGGTGCATGTAGATCCGGAAAAGGTAAAGGCCGTACAATCATGGTTGGCTCCAACCAATGTGCATGAAGTAAGAAGCTTCCATGGACTAGCCTCCTTCTATAGGCGGTTCATCAAGAACTTCTCTACTATCATGGCTCCTATCACCGAGTTAACAAAGAAAGGTGAGTTTGAGTGGGGTGAGAGTGCGCACAAGGCCTTTGAGAAGGTCAAGCATATGCTTTGTAATGCTCCCATACTTGTACTTCCCGACTTTAACAAAGTGTTCGAGGTGGAGTGTGATGCGAGTGGGATTGGGATTGGTGCGGTTTTGATACAAGAGAGGAAGCCTGTGTGCTACTTTAGTGAGAAGTTAAATGGGGCTAAGCTTAATTATTCCACCTATGATCGTGAGTTCTATGCCATTGTGAGGGCTCTTGATCATTGATCTCATTACTTAAGGCCTAAGCCTTTTGTCCTTCATTCGGACCATGAGGCGCTTAAGTTCATCCATGGGCAACAAAAGTTGAACCAAAGGCATGCCAAATGGGTGGAGTTTCTCCAAACATTTACCTTTAGTTCAAAATATAAAGATGGGAAGAGTAATGTAGTGGCCGATGATTTGTCTCGTCGGAACTACTTGCTTTCAATGGTGGATGCTAAGATTTTGGGTTTTGAACAACTCAAAGAGGGCTATCAACATGATCCTGATTTTGCAAGTGAGTTAGAGAGTCCATCAAAGGAGTTTGTGCAGCAAGATGGTTACCTCTTCAAGGGTAACAAGTTGTGTGTCCCCAAGAGTGGTGTGAGGGAGTTGTTGGTGAGAGAAGTGCATAGTGGTGGTTTGGCGGGTCACTTTGGCATCCAAAAGACTCTTGATATTCTTGGTGAGCATTTCTATTGGCCAAGAATGATCAAAGATGTGACTTTGGTTGTGGAGAGATGTGCTACTTGTCAAAAGGCAAAGGGTCACTTCACCAAAGGTCTCTATACTCCTCTTCCAGTTCCGGATGCCCCATGGGAGAGTGTTAGCATGGACTTCATTGTGGGATTGCCAAGAACTCAAAGGGGAAGAGATAGCATCATGGTTGTTGTAGATAGATTCTCTAAAATGGCTCACTTCATAGCTTGTAATAAAACTGATGATGCTGTAAAAGTGGCGGAATTGTACTTCAAGGAAGTAGTCAAACTTCATGGCATTCCTCGAAGTATAGTTTCGGATAGGGACTCCAAGTTTCTTAGTCACTTTTGGAGGACCCTATGGAAGCTTGTTGGTACCAAGTTGTTGTTTAGCACCTCTCATCATCCCCAAACTGATGGGCAAACGGAGGTGACAAATAGAACTTTGGGTACATTGTTGAGAGGACTTGTAAGCAAAACGCAAAAAGATTGGGACATGAAACTAGCCCATGCGGAGTTTGCTTACAACCGAGCTCATTCCTTAACTACTTCTCGCTCCCCATTTGAAGTAGTTTATGGAGTGAATCCCTTTGTGCCTATTGATCTTGTTCCTATGGTCAAAGGGGATATTGTGGAGAAAGATGCTAAAAAGAGGGTGGAAGCCTTTCAAAAAACCTGTGAGCAAGTGAAGAAAAGAATTGAGGAGATGAATAAGAAATACCAAGAGAGAGCAAATAAACGACGAAAACAACCCATCTTTCACCCTGGGGATTTGGTTTGGCTTCATTTGAGGAAAGAAAGATTTCCCAAACTTCGCAAAAACAAACTCATGCCTCGTTCTGATGGTCCATTTAGAGTGCTTGAAAGGGTGAATGATAGTGCTTACAAAATTGAGCTTCCTGATGAGTTGATAGGTGTTAGTGCTACTTTCAATGTGGGGGATTTGTCTCCATACTTAGATGATTCAAGTTTGAGGGCAAACTCTTCAAAAGAAGGGGAGAATGATCCAAAGTCTAGCCCACTTAAAGGCTCTTTGGTTCATGAACCGGTTGCACTTGTTTTAGAAGCTCTTGGTTTTTCTCCATTTGTTCTTAAGCCCGAGTTTGTTACTTGTTTAACTTGGAAGGTGGATTGAGGCGTGCATCACATTTTGAAGAGCCCAAGTTCTGTTTGGGTTACAAGCAAGGATGTAAAGGAAGCCTCAAGTTCTGTTTGGGTTCCTATTTATTTTTGTTGTTTTGGGTTGTAATAAAATCATGAGATTACTCATAAAGTATCTCATGATAGGCGTGTGCTTAGGAGTGATGATTAGGCAAGATAGGCGTGTGCTTAGGAGGAGTTTAAACTCCTTAGTTGCTGGTTATTTAACTTTGTAACAGCTCATTGAGTGAGCTTAATGAGAGGAGTGAATCAAGGAGCTTTTCATGCTCCTTGAAACTGATTTGGGGGGGCGTTTTCTTAGGGTTTGCTGAGTGTTTTGTGCTTCTTTCTTGCTGCTCCTAACTCTATTTAAGGACAGCTAATGTTCAATAGAAAGCAGTTTTGAGTTTTGAAGTAAAAACCTTTGTGTTTTTAGTTTTTAGCTTTGGGTTTGTCTCAAGTTTGAAACTAACCTTTATTACTTTGAGTGAGTCTTGAGTGATAAGATTAGGGGGGATTGAGTGAGTCTTGTCTCTGGCCTAAGATCCCAAATCATTGAGTTTGTCTTGTGATTTGGTCATTTATCCTAAAATCGTGAGTTACAAAGGGTTCTTGTGAGTGTTCTTGTTCTTGAGTTTAAAAACATCGTCCAACTCTTGGAAGGGTGGTTTTAGATTCACATCACCTAATGGTTTGTTTGTGTTACAAGAGGGATTTTTGTTTAAGGGAAACATGCTATGCATTCCTAAGAGTGGCGTGAGGGAGTTGCTTGTGAGAGAAGTCCATAGTGGTGGGGTGGCTGGTCATTTTGGCGTGCAAAAGACATTAGACACTTTAAATGAGAGTTTTTATTGGCCCAACATGATGAGGGATGTTCATATGGTGGTTAGTAAGTGTGCTACTTGTCAAAGGTCGAAGAGTACCTTCCATAAAGGCCTTTATACTCCATTACCCGTACCTGATGCACCTTGGGATAGTGTGAGCATGGATTTCATTGTTGCATTACCAAGAACTCAAAGGGGGAAGGACGCCATTATGGTGGTGGTGGATTGCTTTTCGAAAATGGCTCACTTTGTTCCTATGCATAAAACTGATGATGCTTTGCATGTGGCGGATTTATACTTCAAAGAGATTATTCGATTGCATGGTATTCCTAGAAGTATTGTTAGTGATCGTGATACAAAGTTCCTTAGTCACTTTTGGAGGAGCTTATGCAAGATGGTGGGGACTAAGTTACTCTTTAGCACAAGTCATCATCCTCAAACTGATGGCCAAACTGAAGTAACTAATAGAACTCTTGGAGCTTTGTTGCGTGGCTTGGTGAGTAAGACACAAAAGGATTGGGATATAAAGCTAGCTCACGCCGAGTTTGCTTATAATCGAGCTCATTCTTCTACTACTTCTAAATCTCCATTTGAGGTGGTCTATGGTATCAATCCTTTCCTTCCTATTGATTTTGTGTCACTAACTAAATCTGAGATTCATGTTAATTCATAAAGGCCTTTATGGAAGGTACTCTTCGACCTTTGACAAGTAGCACACTTACTAACCACCATATGAACATCCCTCATCATGTTGGGCCAATAAAAACTCTCATTCAAAGTGTCTAATGTCTTTTGCACGCCAAAATGACCAGCCACCCCACCACTATGGACTTCTCTCACAAGCAACTCCCTCACGTCACTCTTAGGAATGCATAACTTGTTTCCCTTAAACAAAAATCCCTCTTGTAACACAAACAAACCATTAGGGCTCTTAAAAGACTCACGAAAATCATCATCACCATCATATAAATCCTTTAAGTGTTCAAACCCCAACACCCTTGCATCAACCATGGCTAAAAGATAAGAACGCCTTGAAAGGGCATCCGCAACAATATTATTCTTACCTTCCTTGTACTTAGACGAAAAAGTGAAGGTTTGTAGGAATTCAACCCACTTAGCATGCCTATGGTTGAGTTTTTGTTGTCCATGGATGTATTTGAGTGCTTCATGATCCGAATGAAGAATGAAAGGCTTGGGCCTCAAGTAATGAGACCAATGATCCAAGGCTCTCACAATTGCATAGAATTCACGATCATAGTTGGAGTAGTTGAGTTTGGCGCCACTTAACTTCTCACTAAAGTAGGCAATGGGCCTCCTTTCTTGAAGCAAAACCGCCCCAACTCCAAGTCCACTAGCATCACATTCAACTTCGAACAACTTGTTGAAATCCCAGCAAGGCAAGGATAGGAGCGTTGCAAAGCGGCTCTTTGACTTCATCAAACGCCTTTTGAGCATGAGAGTTCCATGAAAACTCCCCTTTCTTCATCAAATCCGTGATTGGTGCCATGATGGTTGAGAAATTTCGGATGAATCTTCTATAAAAGGAAGCTAGACCATGAAAGCTTCGGCATTCATGAGCATTTGTAGGCGCCAACCATGAAGACATGGCCTTGACTTTTTCCGGATCCAAATGAACTCCATCCCTAGACACAATGTAACCAAGAAAAGCAATACTATGAACAAGAAAATCACACTTTTCCATTTTTCCATACAACTTTTGCTCTCTTAATTTTTCAAATAAAGCTCTCTAGTGAAGTAAATGAGACTCAACACTAGTACTATATACAAGAATATCATCTAGATAGACAACAATAAACTTGTTAAGAAAGGGACGTAGTACCTCGTTCATAAGCCTCATAAAAGAACTAGGAGCATTGCAAAGACCAAAGGGCATCACCATCCACTCATATAGACCTTGTTTGGTCTTGAAAGCGGTTTTCCATTCATCTCCTTCACGAATTCTCATTTGATGATAGCCACTCCTCAAGTCAATCTTCGAAAAAATCGAAGCTCCATGTAGCTCATCAAGCATGTCCTCCAATCTAGGCATAGGAAAACGATACTTGATTGTAATATTGTTGACGACTCTACTATCAATGCACATCCTCCAAGTACCATCTTTCTTTGGAACAAGCAAAGCGGGAACGGCACATGGACTCATGCTTTCTCTTACATAGCCTCGGTCAATTAACTCTTCAATTTGTTTTTGTAGCTCCTTAGAAGCTACGGGATCACATCTATATGCCGGCTTATTTGGCAAAGGTGCGCCTGGCACAAGATCAATAGCATGCTCAATGCCTCTCAATGGTGGCAAACCTTGAGGCAATTCCTCCGGAAACACATCACAAAACTCGTCCAATAGTGCTGCAAGTTTCGGATTTCTAGAAGAAACATCGTTAGTTAAAGCAAGTTTAATACATAAAGCATAACAATGTCCCTCCAACTCTACCTCTTTCTCGAATTCTTTGGCCGAAAGAAACAAGTTTTGTTTCCTTTCAACCACCTTCTTGGGTGCCATGGAACTAGGAGACAAAGGAACCAACCGAATCCTTTTAGAACCCATCAAAACCGTGTACACATTGGTTTCTCCTTCATGAACAACTTTTCAGTCATATTGCCAAGGTCTACCAAGAAGAAGATGACAAGCACTCATGGGTAGAACATCACCCCACAACTCATCTTTGTAACTCCCAATAGAAAACGACACAAGAGCTTGTTTTTTCACCAACAAACCAGTTTTGTCATCCAACCAACTCAACTTATAAGGATGTGGATGGTCTCTAACAATCAAATTCAACTTGGAAACCACATTAGAAGCAACCACATTCGTGCATGAACCACTATCAATAATCACATTACATGTAAATTCACCAATTCGACATCTAGTGTGAAACAAATTTTCTCTTTGACCATGGTTAGGAGAATGATCAACATGCAAAGTTCTCCTAATAACCCCAAGCATCCTAGACTCATCTTCGGCATATGCAACCTCATTATCATCACTTTCACATTCTTCCTCTTTCTCGCACACAATGTCATACATTCTCTCCTCCTCATCTATGGTCATGTATTGTCTCATAGTCAAGGTTTTTCTAGATGGGCAATTACTAGCAATGTGACCCCTCCCTTGACACTTAAAACACTTCCGAGTTTCCTCCCACTTTTCCTTAGAAATCACCACTTTAGGTCGTTCCCCTTTTTGTTCCCCCTTAGAAGGATTATCTTTCTTTTCAAAGGGTTTAGAAGAATTAGAAGAAGAAGGGACGAAAGAAGACGAAGAATTGGTTTTATTAGGGCCGAATTTTCCCCCATATGATTTCTTCTCATCCAATTCATGCCTTTCAAATTTTAAAGCCAATCGACACACATCATCAAAAGTGCTATAATTCGACACATCAACCTTTCTAGCAATAGATTTATTAAGTCCATTAACAAACCTAGCAATTTCTCTTGTTCGACTTCATCAACATCACAAATCAAACATAACTTGTCAAATTGAACCATATAATCATGCACAATTGACACATCTTGAGTCAAAGAGTTCTTTCTCATGTATTGCCTTTGAATAAAGTCACTAGGAACAAACTTTTCATGCAATTTCCTCTTAAACTTAGTCCAACTTTTAAGTTTAGGTTTCCCAAGTCTCGTCCTTTTTGCCTTTAGACTCTCTAACCAAATTCCAGCATACTTAGTTAGTCTAATGGTGGCAATTTTAAAACGTTTCTCATCATCAAATCCCTTATAATCACAAATTTTCTCAAGTTGACGAATCCATTCAAGTAAATCCTCAGGACTAGAATCACCAGTAAAGTCATCTAGTTTAATCCCCCTATCATTATCATAAGTTGGTTTAACCACGTGAACTTCTTCAACATCAGATTCATAGTCAATGTGATTAGGGTTGTTTTTGTTGTTCACTTTTCCCGCAAGAATATTATGAGCTACTGTTAATTTTTCCGTTTTCTCCTTTTCCTCAGTTAAAGTGTTATGGAGTTTCTCAATAAGAGCTTTTATTTCAGCCAATTCCGACATTATAACTCAAATAAGATGCAACGTCACAGAAGAAATAGCAAGCCACAACCACACAAAACCCTCAATTAAGGATCGAACAAAGTAGAAGCACTTACCAATGAAAGAAGAATCCCTTCTATCCTCACCTGCCTGGAAAAATCTGATACCAACTGATATGATTACACGTCCAAAGAAAATGAGCAATCAAGAATCTCAAGCAAAGGTTCGAACTTGATGAATTAAATAAGTCCGAAAATTATGATTAAGTCACCGGATATGATAATTAAAATAATCACTCCTGAATATTTTAATCAACTCTTAATCTCACTTACACCTGATGTGGAACTTGATGTTCCAGATAGTTGTGGAGGTTTCTTGATTAAAAGAAACACTTATGGTTTGTTTTTGAAGGTGAAGATGGAGTGAATCTTGAAGGCAACGACTTCAAGTTTGGAACAAAGGCAACGACTTTGATCCACTAGTCAAGCTAGTCTCTAAACTTTAAGCAAAAGTATGCACAGCAATACTCTATACTCACGATATTCTTAATCAATAATCAACGTCCCTCTTTATTATGAAAACAACCGAATTTATAGTACATCCTAAAAACCCTAATCCAACTAGAATTAGAAGAACTAGACTCCTAATCCAACTAGGATTAGTTACAAGGACTCCTAATCAACTTGAATCATGTAAAATCCACCGTTTTAAGAACGTAGGCAAAACCATGACTCCTACTAACACAAAAACAACATGAAACGAAATATTATAGTAATTAACAAACACACACACATATGTCTACTCTAAACCAGTCCAAGTAACACAAGAACAACATGGCCCTTGTCCAAGTGACAATCCAACGCCTAATACGCCCAAGTCTCCCATGTCAAACTCGTCATTGGTTGTCTTGGCCAACAATGCTTTGCTAAATGCTTTACCACTTCTTGTAACACTTGGCGCCTCATGATCCGTATCATTCTCCCCTTCTTGAAAAGAATTTGTCCCCAAATTCTCGTCAAGTACATAAGGAGCTAAATCACCCACATTAAAGGTAGAACTCACACCTCCATAAGAATCAGGAAGTTCCAACTTGTATGCATTGTCACCAATACGCCCTAGCACACGAAATGGTCCATCAGCCCGTGGCATAAACTTGTTCTTTCGTTTCTCAGGAAACCTCTCCTTGCGTAGATTTAACCATACTAAATCACCTACTTGAAACTCTTGGAATTTGCGGTGCTTATTAGCTCGTTGCTTATAAAGATCATTCATTTTCTCAATTTGCAACCTAACTTCTTTACATGTCTTCATGAAGGATTGTTGACGAGCTTGAGCATCAAAGTTAACAAGATCTCCTCGTGGCAAATCAACAAGATCAATAGGAATATGTGGGTTAGCACCATAAACAATAAGGAATGGAGATGACCCTGTTGTAGATGAAGGCGCCCTATTATAGGCAAACTCCGCATGAGCCAAACGCACATCCCAATCCTTTGTAGTCTTACTCACCAAACCTCGTAGCAATGTGCCTAGTGTTCTATTGGTGACCTCGGTTTGTCCATCAGTTTGGGGGTGATGCGAAGTACTAAATAGTAGTTTAGTTCCCACAAGCTTCCAAAGAGTCTTCCAAAAGTAACTAAGGAACTTAGTATCTCTATCTGATACTATACTCTTGGGAATACCATGAAGACGTACTACCTCTTTGTAATACAAATCAGCCACATTGCTAGCATCATCCGTTTTATGGCAAGGTATAAAATGAGCCATCTTGCTAAAACGATCAACCACTACCATAATGGAATCCTTACCTCTCGCTGTGCGTGGCAACCCCACAATGAAGTCCATGCTTACACTATCCCAAGGAACACTAGGAACAGGCAATGGAGTGTACAAACCTTTGTGGAAAGTGCTCTTGGCCTTTTGGCATGTGGCGCATCTCTCAATTACTTGATGAACATCTTTGAGCATCTTAGGCCAATAGAAATGTTCACATAACAAGTCATATGTCTTATGTACCCCAAAGTGACCAGCAATACCTCCCGCATGCATCTCCCTTACTAGCAACTCACGCACACTACACTTGGGCACACATAGCCGATTTTCCTTAAATAAGAACCCATCTTGAACAGCATAGGAACCTTGGGGAGTAGCAATCAAATCCTTGAAGTCATCATCATCACCATAATGTTGTTTGAGAATCTCAAACCCAAGTAAACGAGCTTCCAAGACTGCCAACAAATACCCCCTCCTAGACAATGCATCCGCCACAACATTCTCCTTGCCTTCTTTATACTTAGACGAAAATGTGAAGGATTGCAAAAATTCCACCCACTTAGCATGTCTCACATTAAGCTTTTTTGTTGCCCATGTATATGTTTTAGACTCTCATGATCCGAATGAAGCACAAAAGGCTTAGGACGAAGATAATGAGACCAATGCTCAAGTGCACGAATGATGGCATAAAACTCCTTGTCATAAGTGGAATAGTTAAGTTTAGCCCCATTCAATTTCTCACTAAAAAAGGCTATGGGACGTTTTTCTTGTAGAAGCACAGCACCTATTCCCAAACCACTAGCATCCGTTTCAACCTCAAATAATTTGGAAAAATCTGGTAAGGCAAGAACCGGTGCATTACATAGGTTAGCTTTCAATTCTTCAAAGGCCCTCTTTGCATTGTGATTCCAAACAAACTCACCTTTTTTTGTAAGCTCAGTAAGAGGGGCCGCAATAGTACTAAAATTGCGTATAAAACGCCTATAAAAACTTGCCAACCCATGAAAACTCCTCACATCATGTGCATTCTTTGGTTCTGGCCAAGAAGAAATGGCGTCCACCTTGGAAGGATCAACTCGTACACCATCACTCGAGACAATGTACCCCAAGAAAACAAGACTAGGAACCAAAAACGTACACTTTTCCATCTTACCATATAGTTGTTGTGCACGCAAAGCTTCAAAAACTTGTTTCAAATGATCGAAGTGCAACTCTTTTGTTTGACTATAAATCAAGAATGTCATCTAAATAAACAACAACAAAAGAGTTAATAAAGGGGCGTAATACCTCATTCATCAACCTCATGAAAGAGCTTGGTGCATTGCACAACCCAAAGGGCATAACCATCCACTCATATAAACCTTGCTTGGTTTTGAACGCAGTCTTCCATTCATCCCCTGCTCTCACCCTCATTTGGTGGTATCCACTCCTCAAATCAATCTTGGAGAAGATCTTGGCGCCATGTAACTCGTCCAACATATCATCTAGCCTAGGCATAGGGAACCTATACTTGATGGTGATGTTATTGACAGCTCTACTATCCACACACATGCGCCAAGTACCATCCTTTTTAGGTACTAACAAAGCTGGCACAGCACAAGGGCTTTTACTTTCACGAACATACCCTCGATCAATTAGCTCTTGTACTTGCCTTTGTAGCTCCTTAGACTCTTCTGGATTGCATCTATATGCCGCCTTATTTGGAAGAGTGGCTCCTGGCACCAAATCAATGGCATGTTCAATGCCTCTAATAGGTGGAAGTCCCGGTGGAAGTTCATCCGGAAACACATCTTCGAAAGCTTTTAGAAGCACAGTCAAGGTGGGATCTTGTGGAGGATCCCTAGGTGGTGCTGCCTCCCTAAGATACAACACGTACCCTATGCAACCATCCTCTATCTCCTTCTCAAACTCAGCTCCACTTAAGAAGAGATTGGGCTTGTTTATTTCCTTAGTTGGCGCCACCTTAGGAGGAAGTGGTTTCAACCTATAACGCTTGTTTCCAACCCTAACCGAGTAGATATTGCGTTTTCCAAGCATGATTAACATTCCTAGCCCATTGCCATGGCCTTCCCAACAAAATAGAACAAGCATCCATGGGAATAACATCGCACCATAACTCATCTTTGTAATCCCCAATAGAAAAGGCTACAAGTGCTTGTTTCTTCACCTTTATTGGCGCATGGTCATTAAGCCAATTCAAAGCATAAGGCTTGGCATGATCTCTAGTAGGCAGTTTGAGGATGTTCACCATCTTAGAAGAAGCTACGTTTGCACACGACCCACTATCAATGATGAGGTTGCATGCTCGACCATTCACTAAGGCCCTTGTATAAAACAAATTCTCCTTTTGCTCCTCTTCTTCGTTCAATGGCTGGGATTCTACTCTAAGCAATCTCCTCAAAATCAATGTATCCTTGTCCGTGACAGCCTCTTGAACCTCTTGATCATCCCATCTCTCATCATCCTCAAAGTCGGACTCCCCTTCTTTACTTTCCTCCTCTTCCTCAAGACATGCACGTTCCTCCTCTTCCCTTTGTTGAACAAGGAAGTTAACTAGCGTCCTATGATCCTTAGGGGAAATAGTAACCTTTTGTGGGCAATCACGTGAGATGTGACCAAAACCTTGACATTTATAACATTGCTTCTTAGCCAAGGCAGCATGTTCCGGGCTAATAAAGATTTTTGGCTTTGGTTTAGGGTCGAATTTGGAAGAGGAAGATGGTGGTAGTGTAGATTGGTTATAGGTAGGCTTATTTTTGTAGGAAGTGGAATAGGAGCTGCTAGAGTATGTTTTCTCCTTACCCTTACTCACCTCCCTTTCTTGCTTCTCAAATCTCTCGGCCAACCTAAGCACATCATCAAAAAAATGTAGTTAGACGTTTCTACCTTATTGGCTATGGAAGGCCTCAATCCAGTGATGAAACGTCCAATCTTCATCTCCTCTTTCTCATCCAACTCACACAATATGCACAACTTCTCAAACTCCTTGGTATACTCAGCCACACTCTTAGAGTTTTGTTGAATTTGGTTGAGCTTTAAGAACTCGCTCTTGAAGATATTCACGTGGGATGAATCTTTTTTTGAGTTGCCTCTTCAATTCGAACCAAGTATCAATCCGTGGATCACCATCCCTGATTCTCTTGTTCCTCAAGCTTTCGAACCATATACTAGCATATCTAGTAATCTTCAAGTGTGCAACTTTGAAAGCCTTTTGTTCATCGAAGCCCTTATAGTCCATAAGCTTTTCAAATTGCCGAATCCATTCTTGGAGATCCTCAACGTCTCCTTCCCCAAGAAACTCCTTCAACTCCATGAGTTTGAAGTCTCTATCACTCTCTACTGGAGGTCTTATTGGTGGCTCCCTATTTGGACGTCTTTCTCCCCCTTGTTCTTCCAGATTTCCGGCCAAAGTTTCAACCCTTTGGTTGGTCATATGAATGGCATTCGTGCTGTTGGTAATCTTTTCATTGATGGAGGCAAAGCTTTCATTAAAGTCCCTCATCATACTCGCCATCATAGTCTGCAATTCTTCTCGAGTAATTGGAGTCCCCATGATCAAGAAGTTTTCAACAAACCGCCTCAACTTGGGAAATACGTAACTTCCTCAAAACACGGTAAAAAATTGTGAAATTTGGACACAATCTAGCTTGGTATGTTTTAAGATTCCAGTTAAAATTTCGTAGCCAAATTCGTTCTCAAACGCTGGTAATCCTCGTTTTAATATCGCTGTTCTTGATTCCAGCGATTCTGGCACGCCTTCAAAGAACGATCTCGAAACTATATCAAAACCCCTCGAAACTTCGTGAAATTTTGACACAATAAACTAGACAAGATTTAATCCAGTTTAGGATCAAAAATCTTAAAAAAATTCAAAGTATGCTGGGAGTTCGAGGCCCCCAAAGTTACTTTAAATTCGGGATGAATTCGGGCAGTAAAAACAAGTGTCGCCCTGGGATCTTGGGCAAAGCTCTGATACCACTTGATGTGGAACTTGATGTTCCAGATAGTTGTGGAGGTTTCTTGATTAAAAGAAACACTTATGGTTTGTTTTTGAAGGTGAAGATGGAGTGAATCTTGAAGGCAACGACTTCAAGTTTGGAACAAAGGCAACGACTTTGATCCACTAGTCAAGCTAGTCTCTAAACTTTAAGCAAAAGTATGCACAGCAATACTCTATACTCACGATATTCTTAATCAATAATCAACGTCCCTCTTTATTATGAAAACAACCGAATTTATAGTACATCCTAAAAACCCTAATCCAACTAGAATTAGAAGAACTAGACTCCTAATCCAACTAGGATTAGTTACAAGGACTCCTAATCAACTTGAATCATGTAAAATCCACCGTTTTAAGAACGTAGGCAAAACCATGACTCCTACTAACACAAAAACAACATGAAACGAAATATTATAGTAATTAACAAACACACACACATATGTCTACTCTAAACCAGTCCAAGTAACACAAGAACAACATGGCCCTTGTCCAAGTGACAATCCAACGCCTAATACGCCCAAGTCTCCCATGTCAAACTCGTCATTGGTTGTCTTGGCCAACAATGCTTTGCTAAATGCTTTACCACTTCTTGTAACACTTGGCGCCTCATGATCCGTATCAACACCACTCCTGGAATAAAGTAGATTAAACACTAAGTAAATAATCACTCCTGAAAATGAACTTAATGGGCGAAAGTAATTGATCACACAATTAAATTCAATAACAAAGTTTTTAGGTAAATCTCACATGCCCTTGATGATAGCATGGAACTATTATTTATAATAATAAAAATAAACTTGTCCTCCAAGGACCAAGCAAGGGCCGAAAATCAGCCATAAGAATTAAGGAAACATTCCTTAATTCCTTACATCTTAATCCCTTGATTCTAGGAGAGAATAAAGGAGTAAATAAGGAAACAACCAAATCAGCTCCCAATCCCCCTTCACACGCCTAAATACATAAGGAAACCAAGAAATAAGGAAAGTATTACAACTCAATGACAACTTGCAAACTTGGAGCACAAGGACCAAATCACACGCCTAATGACACACCTATCTTGGTCGAAATATCACAAGATATTTTCGGACCTTATTTGCTGAAAATTAAAGACTTAATTAAAATAACTAAGACTCTAATTGAATCAAATGATACTCAAATACATTCAACAAAGCTAATTGAATCAAAATGAAAGTCAAATGAAGTCAAACATAGCTAATTGAATCAAATGGAACTTAAATGCATTCAACAAAGCTAATTGTATCAAATTAAAGTCAAATGAAGTCAAATAAAGCTAATTGAATCAAATGAAACTTAAATGCATTCAACAAAGCTAATTGAATCAAATAAATCTCAAACGCATTCAACAAATCTAATTGAATCAAATGAAACTCAAATGCATTCATCAAAGCTAATTGAATCAAATTAAAGTAAAATGAAGTAAAAGAAAGCTAATTGAATCAAATAAAGTCAAACAAATCTAATTGTATCAAATGAAAGTCAAATGAAGTCCAATAAAGCTAATAGAATCAAATGAACCTCAAATGCATTCAACAAAGCTAATTGAATCAAATCAAACTCAAATGCATTTCAACAAAGGTAATTGAATCAAATTAAAGTAAAATGAAGTCAAACAAAGCTAATTGAATAAAATGAAACTCAAATGCATTCAACAAAGCTAATTGAATAAAATGAAACCCAAATTCATTCAACAAAGCTAATTGAATCAAAGGAAACTCAAATGCATTCAACAAAGCTAATTGATTCAAATTAAAGTCAAATGAAGTCAAACAAAACTCATTGAATAAAATGAAACTCAAATGCATTCAGCAAAGCTAATTGAATCAAATGAAACTCAAATGCATTCAACAAAGCTAATTGAATCAACTGAAACTCAAATGCATTCAACAAAGCTAATTGAATCAAATGAAGCTCAAATGCATTCAACAAAGCTAATTGATTCAAATTAAAGTCAAATGAAGTCAAATAAAGCTAATTGAATCAAATGAAACTCAGCTAGTTGAATGCATTTGAGTTTCCTTTGATTCAATTAGCTTTGTTGAATGCATTTGAGTTTCATTTTATTCAATTAGCTTTGTTGAATGCATTTGAGTTTCATTTTATTCAATTAGCATTGTTGAATGCACTTGAGGTTCATTTGATTCTATCAGCTTTATTGGACTTCATTTGAGTTTCATTTGATACAATTAGATTTGTTTGACTTTATTTGATTCAATTAGCTTTGTTTTACTTCTTTTTACTTTAATTTGATTCAATTAGCTTTGTTGAATGCATTTGTGTTTCATTTGATTCAATTAGATTTGTTGAATGCATCTGAGATTTATTTGATTCAATTAGCTTTCTTGAATGCATTTAAGTTTCATTTGATTCAATTAGCTTTATTTGACTTCATTTGACTTTCATTTGATACCATTAGCTTTGTTGAATGCATTTGAGTTCCATTTGATTCAATTAGCTATGTTTGACTTCATTTGACTTTCATCTTGATTCAATTAGCTTTGTTGAATGTATTTGAGTATCATTTGATTCAATTAACTTTGTTGAATGCATTTAAGTTTCGATTGATTCAATTAGCAATGTTTGACTTTGTTTGATATTCATTTGATTTAATTAGCTTTGTTTGACTTTATTTGACTTTCATTTGATTCAATTAGCTTTGTTTGACTTCATTTTACTTTAATTTGATTCAATTAGCTTTGTTGAATGCATTTGGGTTCCATTTGATTCAATTAGCTATGTGTGACTTCATTTGACTATCATTTGATTCAATTAGCTTTGGTTAATGCATTTGTCTTTAATTTGATTCAATTAGCTTTGTTGAATGCATTTGAGTTCCATTTGATTCAATTAGCTTTGTTGAATGTATTTGAGTTTCATTTGATTCAATTAGCTTTACTGAATGCATTTCAGTTTCATTTGATTCAATAAGTTTTAATTGACTTCATTTGACTTAAATTTGAATCAATTAGATTTGTTGAATGCATTTGAGTTTCATTTGATTCAATTAGCTTTGTTGAATGCATTTAAGTTTCATTTAATTCAATTAGCTTTGTTAAATGCATTTGAGTTTCATTTGATTCAATTAGCTTTATTTTTGACTTCATTTGACTTTCATTTAATTCAATTAGCATTGTTTGACTTCATTTGACTTGAATTTGATTAAATTAGCTTTGTTTCATGCATATGAGTTTCATTTAATTCATTTAGCTTTGTTGAATACATTTGAGTTTCATTTGATTCTATTAGCTATGTTTGACTTTGTTTGACTTTCATTCGATTCAATTAGCTTTGTTTGACTTCATTTTACTTTAATTTGATTCAATTAGCTTTGTTGAAATGCATTTGAGTTTCATTTGATTCAATTAGCTTTGTTGAATGCATTTGAGGTTCATTTGATTCTATTAGCTTTATTGGACTTCATTTGACTTTCATTTGATACAATTAGATTTGTTTGACTTATTTGATTCAATTAGCTTTGTTTTACTTCTTTTTACTTTAATTTGATTCAATTAGCTTTGATGAATGCATTTGAGTTCCATTTGATTCAATTAGATTTGTTTGACTTCATTTTACTTTAATTTGATTCAATTAGCTTTGTTGAAATGCATTTGAGTTTCATTTGATTCAATTAGCTTTGCTGAATGCATTTGAGGTTCTGATTCTATTAGCTTTATTGGACTTCATTTGACTTTCATTTGATACAATTAGATTTGTTTGACTTATTTGATTCAATTAGCTTTGTTTTACTTCTTTTTACTTTAATTTGATTCAATTAGCTTTGATGAATGCATTTGAGTTTCATTTGATTCAATAAGATTTGTTGAATGCATTTGAGATTTATTTGATTCAATTAGCTTTGTTAAATGCATTTAAGTTTCGTTTGATTCAATTAGCTTTATTTGACTTCATTTGACTTTAATTTGATACAATTAGCTTTGTTGAATGCATTTAAGTTCCATTTTATTCAATTAGCTATGTTTGACTTCATTTGACTTTCATTTTGATTCAATTAGCTTTGTTGAATGTATTTGAGTATCATTTGATTCAATTAGCTTTATTTGACTTCATTTGACTTTAATTTGATTCAATTAGCTTTGTTTGACTTCATTTGACTTGAATTTGATTCAATTAGCTTTGTTTCATGCATTTGAGTTTCATTTAATTCAATTAGCTTTGATGAATGCATTTGAGTTTCATTTGATTCTATTAGCTATGTTTGACTTTGTTTGACTTTCATTTGATTCAATTAGATTTGTTTGACTTCATTTTACTTTAATTTGATTCAATTAGCTTTGTTGAAATGCATTTTAGTTTCGTTTGATTTAATTAGCTTTGTTGAATGCATTTGAGTTTCATTTGATTCTATTAGCTATGTTTGACTTTGTTTGACTTTCATTTGATTCAATTAGATTTGTTTGACTTCATTTTACTTTAATTTGATTCAATTAGCTTTGTTGAAATGCATTTGAGTTTCATTTGATACAATTAGCTTAGTTGAATGTATTTGAGGTTTATTTGATTCTATTAGCTTTATTTGACTTCATTTGACTTTCATTTGATACAATTAGATTTGTTTGACTTATTTGATTCAATTAGCTTTGTTTTACTTCTTTTTACTTTAATTTGATTCTATTAGCTTTGATGAATGCATTTGAGTTTCATTTGATTCAATTAGATTTGTTGAATGCATTTGTGATTTATTTGATTCAATTAGCTTTGTTGAATGCATTTAAGTTTCGTCTGATTCAATTAGCTTTATTTGACTTCATTTGACTTTAATTTGATACAATTAGCTTTGTTGAATGCATTTGAGTTCCATTTGATTCAATTAGCTATGTTTGACTTCATTTGACTTTCATTTTAATTCAATTAGCTTTGTTGAATGTTTTTGAGTATCATTTGATTCAATTAGCTTTGTTAAATGCATTTGAGTTTCATTTGATTCAATTAGCTTTATTTGAATTCATTTGACTTTCATTTAATTCAATAAGCTTTGTTTGACTTCATTTGACTTGAATTTGATTCAATTAGCTTTGTTTCATGCATTAGAGTTTCATTTAATTCAATTAGCTTTGATGAATGCATTTGAGTTTCATTTGATTCGATTAGCTATGTTTGACTTTGTTTGACTTTCATTTGATTCAATTAGATTTGTTTGACTTCATTTTACTTTAATTTGATTCAATTTGCTTTGTTGAAATGCATTTGAGTTTCATTTGATTCAATTAGCTTTGTTGAATGCATTTGAGGTTCATTTGATTCTATTAGCTTTATTGGACTTCATTTGACTTTCATTTGATACAATTAGATTTGTTTGACTTATTTGATTCAATTAGCTTTGTTTTACTTCTTTTTACTTTAATTTGATTCAATTAGCTTTGATGAATGCATTTGAGTTTCATTTGATTCAATTAGATTTGTTGAATGCATTTGAGATTTATTTGATTCAATTAGCTTTGTTGAATGCATATAAGTTTCGTTTGATTCAATTAGCTTTATTTGACTTCATTTGACTTTAATTTGATACAATTAGCTTTGTTGAATGCATTTAAGTTCCATTTGATTCAATTAGCTATGTTTGACTTCATTTGACTTTCATTTTAATTCAATTAGCTTTGTTGAATGTATTTGAGTATCATTTGATTCAATTAGCTTTGTTAAATGCATTTGAGTTTCATTTGATTCAATTAGCTTTATTTGACTTCATTTGACTTTCATTTAATTCAATAAGCTTTGTTAGACTTCATTTGACTTGAATTTGATTCAATTAGCTTTGTTTCATGCATTTGAGTTTCATTTAATTCAATTAGCTTTGATGAATGCATTCGAGTTTCATTTGATTCTATTAGCTATGTTTGACTTTGTTTGACTTTCATTTGATTCAATTAGATTTGTTTGACTTCATTTTACTTTAATTTGATTCAATTAGCTTTGTTGAAATGCATTTGAGTTTCATTTGATTCAATTAGCTTTGTTGAATGCATTTGAGGTTCATTTGATTCTATTAGCTTTATTGGACTTCATTTGACTTTCATTTGATACAATTAGATTTGTTTGACTTATTTGATTCAATTAGCTTTGTTTTACTTCTTTTTACTTTAATTTGATTCAATTAGCTTTGAAGAATGCATTTGAGTTTCATTTGATTCAATTAGATTTGTTGAATGCATTTGAGATTTATTTGATTCAATTAGCTTTGTTGAATGCATATAAGTTTCGTTTGATTCAATTAGCTTTATTTGACTTCATTTGACTTTAATTTGATTCAATTAGCTTTGTTGAATGCATTTAAGTTCCATTTGATTCAATTAGCTATGTTTGACTTCATTGAACTTTCATTTTGATTCAATTAGCTTTGTTGAATGTATTTGAGTATCATTTGATTCAATTAACTTTGTTGAATGTATTTAAGATTCGATTGATTCTATTAGCAATGTTTGACTTTGTTTGATATTCATTTGATTTAATTAGCTTTGTTTGACTTTCTTTGACTTTCATTTGATTCAATTAGCTTTGTTTGACTTCATTTTACTTTATTTTGATTCAATTAGCTTTGTTGAATGCATTTGAGTTTCATTTGATTCAATTAGCTTTGTTGAATGCAGTTGAATTTTATTTGATTCAATTAGCTTTGTTGAATGCATTTAATTACCATTTGACTCAAAGTAGCTTTGTTGAATGCATTTAAGTCCCATTTGATTCAATTAGCTATGTTTGACTTCATTTGACTTTCATTTTGATTCAATTAGCTTTGTTGAATGCATTTGAGTTCCATTTGATTCAATTAGCTATGTTTGACTTCATTTGACTTTCATCTTGATTCAATTAGCTTTGTTGAATGTATTTGAGTATCATTTGATTCAATTAACTTTGTTGAATGCATTTAAGTTTCGATTGATTCAATTAGCAATGTTTGACTTTGTTTGATATTCATTTGATTTAATTAGCTTTGTTTGACTTTATTTGACTTTCATTTGATTCAATTAGCTTTGTTTGACTTCATTTTACTTTAATTTGATTCAATTAGCTTTGTTGAATGCATTTGAGTTCCATTTGATTCAATTAGCTATGTGTGACTTCATTTGACTATCATTTGATTCAATTAGCTTTGGTTAATGCATTTGTCTTTAATTTGATTCAATTAGCTTTGTTGAATGCATTTGAGTTTCATTTGATTCAATTAGCTTTGTTGAATGTATTTGAGTTTCATTTGATTCAATTAGCTTTACTGAATGCATTTCAGTTTCATTTGATTCAATAAGTTTTAATTGACTTCATTTGACTTTAATTTGAATCAATTAGATTTGTTGAATGCATTTGAGTTTCATTTGATTCAATTAGCTTTGTTGAATGCATTTGAGTTTCATTTAATTCAATTAGCTTTGTTAAATGCATTTGAGTTTCATTTGATTCAATTAGCTTTATTTTTTACTTCATTTGACTTTCATTTAATTCAATTAGCTTTGTTTGACTTCATTTGACTTGAATTTGATTAAATTAGCTTTGTTTCATGCATTTGAGTTTCATTTAATTCATTTAGCTTTGTTGAATGCATTTGAGTTTCATTTGATTCTATTAGCTATGTTTGACATTATTTGACTTTCATTTGATTCAATTAGATTTGTTTGACTTCATTTTACTTTAATTTGATTCAATTAACTTTGTTGAAATGCATTTGAGTTTCATTTGATTCAATTAGCTTTGTTGAATGCATTTGAGGTTCATTTGATTCTATTAGCTTTATTGGACTTCATTTGACTTTCATTTGATACAATTAGATTTGTTTGACTTATTTGATTCAATTAGCTTTGTTTTACTTCTTTGTACTTTAATTTGATTCAATTAGCTTTGATGAATGCATTTGAGTTTCATTTGATTCAATTAGATTTGTTTGACTTCATTTTACTTTAATTTGATTCAATTAGCTTTGTTGAAATGCATTTGAGTTTCATTTGATTCAATTAGCTTTGTTGAATGCATTTGAGGCTCATTTGATTCTATTTGCTATGTTTGACTTTGTTTGACTTTCATTTGATTCAATTAGATTTGTTTGACTTCATTTTACTTTAATTTGATTCAATTAGCTTTGCTGAAATGCATTTGAGTTTCATTTGATACAATTAGCTTAGTTGAATGCATTTGAGGTTTATTTGATTCTATTAGCTTTATTGGACTTCATTTGACTTTCATTTGATACAATTAGATTTGTTTGACTTATTTGATTCAATTAGCTTTGTTTTACTTCTTTTTACTTTAATTTGATTCAATTAGCTTTGATGAATGCATTTGAGTTTCATTTGATTCAATTAGATTTGTTGAATGCATTTGTGATTTATTTGATTCAATTAGCTTTGTTGAATGCATTTAAGTTTCGTTTGATTCAATTAGCTTTATTTGACTTCATTTGACTTTAATTTGATACAATTAGCTTTGTTGAATGCATTTGAGTTCCATTTGATTCAATTAGCTATGGTTGACTTCATTTGACTTTCATTTTAATTCAATTAGCTTTGTTGAATGTTTTTGAGTATCAATTGATTCAATTAGCTTTGTTAAATGCATTTGAGTTTCATTTGATTCAATTAGCTTTATTTGAATTCATTTGACTTTCATTTAATTCAATAAGCTTTGTTTGACTTCATTTGACTTGAATTTGATTCAATTAGCTTTGTTTCATGCATTTGAGTTTCATTTAATTCAATTAGCTTTGATGAATGCATTTGAGTTTCATTTGATTCTATTAGCTATGTTTGACTTTGTTTGACTTTCATTTGATTCAATTAGATTTGTTTGACTTCATTTTACTTTAATTTGATTCAATTTGATTTGTTGAAATGCATTTGAGTTTCATTTGATTCAATTAGCTTTGTTGAATGCATTTGAGGTTCATTTGATTCTATTAACTTTATTGGACTTCATTTGACTTTCATTTGATACAATTAGATTTGTTTGACTTATTTGATTCAATTAGCTTTGTTTTACTTCTTTTTACTTTAATTTGATTCAATTAGCTTTGATGAATGCATTTGAGTTTCATTTGATTTAATTAGATTTGTTGAATGCATTTTGAGATTTATTTGATTCAATTAGCTTTGTTGAATGCATATAAGTTTCGTTTGATTCAATTAGCTTTATTTGACTTCATTTGACTTTAATTTGATGCAATTAGCTTTGTTGAATGCATTTAAGTTCCATTTGATTCAATTAGCTATGTTTGACTTCATTTGACTTTCATTTTAATTCAATTAGCTTTGTTGAATGTATTTGAGTATCATTTGATTCAATTAGCTTTGTTAAATGCATTTGAGTTTCATTTGATTCAATTAGCTTTATTTGACTTCATTTGACTTTCATTTAATTCAATAAGCTTTGTTTGACTTCATTTGACTTGAATTTGATTCAATTAGCTTTGTTTCATGCATTTGAGTTCATTTAATTCAATTAGCTTTGTTTGACTTTGTTTGACTTTCATTTGATTCAATTAGTTTTGTTTGACTTCATTTTACTTTAATTTGATTCAATTAGCTTTGTTGAAATGCATTTGAGTTTCATTTGATTCAATTAGCTTTGTTGAATGCATTTGAGGTTCATTTGATTCTATTAGCTTTATTGGACTTCATTTGACTTTCATTTGATACAATTAGATTTGTTTGACTTATTTGATTCAATTAGCTTTGTTTTACTTCTTTTTACTTTAATTTGATTCAATTAGCTTTGATGAATGCATTTGAGTTTCATTTGATTCAATTAGATTTGTTGAATGCATTTGAGATTTATTTGATTCAATTAGCTTTGTTGAATGCATATAAGTTTCGTTTGATTCAATTAGCTTTATTTGACTTCATTTGACTTTAATTTGATACAATTAGCTTTGTTGAATGCATTTAAGTTCCATTTGATTCAATTAGCTATGTTTGACTTCATTGAACTTTCATTTTGATTCAATTAGCTTTGTTGAATTTATTTGAGTATCATTTGATTCAATTAACTTTGTTGAATGCATTTAAGTTGCGATTGATTCTATTAGCAATGTTTGACTTTATTTGATATTCATTTGATTTAATTAGCTTTGTTTGACTTTCTTTGACTTACATTTGATTCAATTAGCTTTGTTTGACTTCATTTTACTTTAATTTGATTCAATTAGCTTTGTTGAATGCAGTTGAATTTTATTTGATTCAATTAGCTTTGTTGAATGCATTTGATTACCATTTGACTCAAAGTAGCTTTGTTGAATGCATTTAAGTTCCATTTGATTCAATTAGCTATGTTTGACTTTATTTGACTTTCATTTTGATTCAATTAGCTTTGTTGAATGTATTTGAGTATCATTTAATTCAATTAGCGTTGTTAAATGCATTTGATTTTCATTTGATTCAATTAGCTTTATTTGACTTCATTTGACTTTCATTTAATTCAATTAGCTTTGTTTGACTTCATTTGACTTGAATTTGATTAAATTAGCTTTGTTTCATGCATTTGAGTTTTATTTAATTCAATTAGCTTTGTTGAATGCATTTGAGTTTCATTTGATTCTATTAGCTATGTTTGACTTTGTTTGACTTTCATTTGATTCAATTAGATTTGTATGACTTCATTTTACTTTAATTTGATTCAAGCTTTGTTGAAATGCATTTGAGTTTCATTTGATTCAATTAGCTTTGTTGAATGCATTTGAGGTTCATTTGATTCTATTAGCTTTATTGGACTTCATTTGACTTGCAATTGATACAATTAGATTTGTTTGACTTATTTGATTCAATTAGCTTTGTTTTACTTCTTTTTACTTTAATTTGATTCAATTAGCTTTGATGAATGCATTTGAGTTTCATTTGATTCAATTAGATTTGTTGAATGCATTTGAGATTTATTTGATTCAATTAGCTTTGTTGAACGCATTTAAGTTTCGTTTGATTCAATTAGCTTTATTTGACTTCATTTGACTTTAATTTGATACAATTAGCTTTGTTGAATGCATTTAAGTTCCATTTGATTCAATTAGCTATGTTTGGCTTCATTTGACTTTCATTTTGATTCAATTAGCTTTGTTGAATGTATTTGAGTATCATTTAATTCAATTAGCTTTGTTAAATGCATTTGAGTTTCATTTGATTCAATTCGCTTTATTTGACTTCATTTGACTTTCATTTAATTCAATTAGCTTTGTTTGACTTCATTTGACTTGAATTTGATTAAATTAGCTTTGTTTCATGCATTTGAGTTTATTTAATTCAATTAGCTTGGTTGAATGCATTTGAGTTTCATTTGATTCTATTAGCTATGTTTGACTTGTTTGACTTTCATTTGATTCAATTAGATTTGTTTGACTTCATTTTACTTTAATTTGATTCAAGCTTTGTTGAAATGCATTTGAGTTTTATTTGATTCAATTAGCTTTGTTGAATGCATTTGGGGTTCATTTAATTCTATTAGCTTTATTGGACTTCATTTGACTTTCATTTGATACAATTAGATTTGTTTGACTTATTTGATTCAATAGCTTTGTTTTACTTCTTTTTACTTTAATTTGATTCAATTAGCTTTGATGAATGCATTTGAGTTTCATTTGATTCAATTAGATTTGTTGAATGCATTTGATATTTATTTGATTCAATTATTTGTTGAATGCATATAAGTTTCGTTTGATTCAATTAACTTTATTTGACTTCATTTGACTTTAATTTGATACAATTAGCATTGTTGAATGCATTTAAGTTCCATTTGATTCAATTAGCTATGTTTGACTTCATTTGACTTTCATTTTGATTCAATTAGCTTTGTTGAATGTATTTGAGTATCATTTGATTCAATTAACTTTGTTGAATGCATTTAAGTTTCGATTGATTCTATTAGCAATGTTTGACTTTGTTTGATATTCATTTGATTTAATTAGCTTTGTTTGACTTTCTTTGACTTTCATTTGATTCAATTAGCTTTGTTTGACTTCATTTTACTTTAATTTGATTCAATTAGCTTTGCTGAATGCATTTGAGTTTCATTTGATTCAATTAGCTTTGTTGAATGCATTTGAATTTTATTTGATTCAATTAGCTTTGTTGAATGCATTTGATTATCATTTGACTCAAAGTAGCTTTGTTGAATGCATTTAAGTTCCATTTGATTCAATTAGCTATGTTTGACTTCATTTCACTTTCATTTTGATTCAATTAGCTTTGTTGAATGTATTTGAGTATCATTTAATTCAATTAGCTTTGTTAAATGCATTTGAGTTTCATTTGATTCAATTAGCTTTATTTGACTTCATTTGACTTTCATTTAATTCAATTAGCTTTGTTTGACTTCATTTGACTTGAATTTGATTAAATTAGCTTTGTTTCATTCATTTGAGTTTTATTTAATTCAATTAGCTTTGTTGAATGCATTTGAGTTTCATTTGATTCTATTAGCTATGTTTGACTTTGTTTGACTTTCATTTGATTCAATTAGATTTGTTTGACTTCATTTTACTTTAATTTGATTCAAGCTTTGTTGAAATGCATTTGAGTTTCATTTGATTCAATTAGCTTTGTTGAATGCATTTGAGGTTCATTTGATTCTATTAGCTTTATTGGACTTCATTTGACTTTCATTTGATACAATTACATTTGTTTGACTTATTTGATTCAATTAGCTTTGTTTTACTTCTTTTTACCTTAATTTGATTCAATTAGCTTTGATGAATGCATTTGAGTTTCATTTGATTCAATTAGATTTGTTGAATGCATTTGAGATTTATTTGATTCAATTAGCTTTGTTGAATGCATTTAAGTTTCGTTTGATTCAATTAGCTTTATTTGACTTCATTTGACTTTAATTTGATACAATTAGCTTTGTTGAATGCATTTAAGTTCCATTTGATTCAATTAGCTATGTTTGACTTCATTTGACTTTCATTTTAATTCAATTAGCTTTGTTGAATGCATTTGAGGTTCATTTGATTCTATTAGCTTTATTGGACTTCATTTGACTTTCATTTGATACAATTAGATTTGTTTGACTTATTTGATTCAATTAGCTTTGTTTTACTTCTTTTTACTTTAATTTGATTCAATTAGCTTTGATGAATGCATTTTAGTTTCATTTGATTCAATTAGATTTGTTGAATGCATTTGAGATTTATTTGATTCAATTAGCTTTGTTGAATGCATATTAGTTTCGTTTGATTCAATTAGCTTTATTTGACTTCATTTGACTTTAATTTGATACAATTAGCTTTGTTGAATGCATTTAAGTTTTATTTGATTCAATTAGCTATGTTTGACTTCATTTGACTTTCATTTTGATTCAATTAGCTTTGTTGAATGTATTTGAGTATCATTTGATTCAATTAACTTTGTTGAATGCATTTAAGTTTCGATTGATTCTATTAGCAATGTTTGACTTTGTTTGATATTCATTTGATTTAATTAGCTTTGTTTGACTTTCTTTGACTTTCATTTGATTCAATTAGCTTTGTTTGACTTCATTTTACTTTAATTTGATTCAATTAGCTTTGTTGAATGCATTTGAGTTTCATTTGATTCAATTAGCTTTGTTGAATGCATTTGAATTTTATTTGATTCAATTAGCTTTGTTGAATGCATTTGAGTTTCATTTGATTCTATTAGCTATGTGTGACTTCATTTGACTTTCATTTGATTCAATTAACTTTGTTTCACTTCATTTAACATTAATTTAATTCAATTAGCTTTGTTTGACTTAATTTGACTTAAATTTGATTCAATTAGCTTTGTAGAATGCATTTGAGTTTCATTTGACTCAATTTGCTTTGTTGAATACATTTGAGTTTCATTTGATTTAATTAGCTTTGTTTGACTTCATTTTACTTTAATATGATTCAATTAGCTTTGTTGAATGTTGATGCGAAAACGTAAATGAAAATGTAACCTAAGCTCGATAAGCTTTACTCACTTATTTATGCTTAAGGATTCTAAATCGGTTTTGAAGTTTATCTTACTTAGAAACTGATTTAGGAGGTTTTTGAGAGTGGATTTAATTAGTTTAATCTCACTAATTATATTAACTCTCTCTTAAATTAAATTTAACTCACTTAACTCAAGGATTTCGAAATTAAGATCACTTCTTAATCACAAGAGGAATTTCGGATTTTTTCAATCTCCAAAAAAACCGAATAAACACAAAGTTTAAATCAAAACTAAAAACTGTCCTTCATTTATGATCACCATTACATATATATTACAAGCTAATCAATCTCAAAAAGATCTAAGTACCAAAGTGATTATTCAAAGCAATTAAACAACAAAGATCTCTTAATCCAACAAAGATGTAAGAAGGAATAGTGTTGTTGTGTGTTTTGTTGACTTTGGGGCAAGGAGGGCCGGTTTTCATCACCAAGTGGGGGGGCTTCTCTTAGCTTGCAAGGGAAGCTTCAAAAGATCTTCAAGAACCCCTTTTCACATGTCCCAAGTGTGATTCGCAACCCCATACATGGTTCGTCCAATTTGTACTTACGCTAAACAAAATAATTCCGGGTTTACAAAAACCGAAAATTACAAGAACGTTAATTAAATTAACTAGCTTAATTAACTTCCTTTCCTTCGTTGCTCAACATAATTAAACTAGTACTAATCTTTAAACCGTAAATCTCTCCCTTGTTGTGATTGAGAGTAGTACTTAGTAGAATTTCGGAATTAGCAACTGATTTCGTATCAAATGTATTTGAGGATCATTTGATTCAATTAGCTTTATTTAATGCATTTGAGTTTCATTTGATTCAATAAGTTTTGTTTGACTTCATTTGACTTTAATTTGAATCAAATTGCTTTGTTGAATGCATTTGAGTTTCATTTGATTCAATTAGCTTTGTTGAATGCATTTGCTTTTTATTTGATTCATTTAGCTATGTTTGACTTTATTTGACTTTTATTTGATCCAATTAGCGTTTTTTGACTTCATTTGACTTGAATTTGATTCAATTAGCTTTGTTTGACTTTATTTTAATTTAATTTGATTCAATTAGCTTTGTTGAATGCATTTGAGTTTCATTTTGATTCAATTAGCTTTATTGAATGCATTTGAGTTTCATTTGATTCAATAGGGTTTGTTTGACTTTATTTGACTTTAATTTGAATCAATTATCTTTGTTGAATGCATTTGAGTTTCATTTGATTCAATTAGCTTTGTTGAATGCATTTGATTTTCATTTGATTCAATTAGCTTTGTTGCATGCATTTGAGTTTCATTTGATTCATTTAGCTATGTTTGACTTCATTTGCTTTCATTTGATTCAATTAGCTTTGTTGAATGCATTTAAGTTCCATTTGATTCAATTAGCTTTATTTGACTTCATTTGACATTCATTTGATACAATTAGCTTTGTTGAATGCATTTGAGTTCCATTTGATTCAATTAGCTATGTCTGACTTCATTTGACTTTCATCTTGATTCAATTAGCTTTGTTGAATGTATTTGAGTATCATTTGATTCAATTAACTTTGTTGAATGCATTTGAGTTTCATTTTATTCAATAAGTTTTGTTTGACTTCATTTGACTTTAATTTGAATCAACTAGCTTTGTTGAATGCATTTAAGTTCCATTTGATTCAATTAGCTTTATTTGACTTCATTTGACTTTCATTTGATACAATTAGCTTTGTTGAAGGCATTTGAGTTCCATTTGATTCAATTAGCTATGTTTGACTTCATTTGACTTTCATCTTGATTCAATTAGCTTTGTTGAATGTATTTGAGTATCATTTGATTCAATTAACTTTGTTGAATGCATTTAAGTTTCGATTGATTCAATTAGCAATGTTTGACTTTGTTTGATATTCATTTGATTTAATTAGCTTTGTTTGACTTTATTTGACTTTCATTTGATTCAATTAGCTTTGTTTGACTTCATTTTACTTTAATTTGATTCAATTAGCTTTGTTGAATGCATTTGAGTTCCATTTGATTCAATTAGCTATGTGTGACTTCATTTGACTATCATTTGATTCAATTAGCTTTGGTTAATGCATTTGACTTTAATTTGATTCAATTAGCTTTGTTGGATGCATTTGAGTTCCATTTGATTCAATTAGCTATGTTTGACATCATTTGACTTTTATTTGATTCAATTAGCTTTGTTGAATGTATTTGAGTTTCATTTGAATCAATTAGCTATACTGAATGCATTTCAGTTTCATTTGATTCAATAAGTTTTAATTGACTTCATTTGACTTTAATTTGAATCAACTAGATTTGTTGAATGCATTTGAGTTTCATTTGATTCAATTAGCTTTGTTGAATGCATTTGAGTTTCATTTAATTCAATTAGCTTTGTTAAATGCATTTGAGTTTCATTTGATTCAATTAGCTTTATTTAACTTCATTTGACTTTCATTTAATTCAATTAGCTTTGTTTGACTTCATTTGACTTGAATTTGATTAAATTAGCTTTGTTTCATGCATTTGAGTTTCATTTAATTCAATTAGCTTTGTTGAATGCATTTGAGTTTCATTTGATTCTATTAGCTATGTTTGACTTTGTTTGACTTTCATTTGATTCAATTAGATTTGTTTGACTTCATTTTACTTTAATTTGATTTAATTAGCTTTGTTGAAATGCATTTGAGTTTCATTTGATTCAATTAGCTTTGTTGAATGCATTTGAGGTTCATTTGATTCTATTAGCTTTATTGGTCTTCATTTGACTTTCATTTGATACAATTAGATTTGTTTGACTTATTTGATTCAATTAGCTTTGTTTTAATTCTTTTTACTTTAATTTGATTCAATTAGCTTTGATGAATGCATTTGAGTTTCATTTGATTCATTTATATTTGTTGAATGCATTTCAGATTTATTTGATTCAATTAGCTGTGTTGAATGCATTTAAGTTTCGTTTGATTCAATCAGCTTTATTTGACTTCATTTGACTTTAATTTGATACAATTAGCTTTGTTGAATGCATTTAAGTTCCATTTGATTCAATTAGCTATGTTTGACTTCATTAGACTTTCATTTTGATTCAATTAACTTTGTTGAATGTATTTGAGTATCATTTGATTCAATTAACTTTGTTGAATGCATTTAAGTTTCGATTGATTCTATTAGCAATGTTTGACTTTGTTTGATATTCTTTTGATTTAATTAGCTTTGTTTGACTTTATTTGACTTTCATTTGATTCAATTAGCTTTGTTTGACTTCATTTTACTTTAATTTGATTCAATTAGCTTTGTTGAATGCATTTGAGTTTCATTTGATTCAATTAGCTTTGTTGAATGCATTTGAATTTTATTTGATTCAATTAGCTTTGTTGAATGCATTTGAGTTTCATTAGATTCTATTAGCTATGTGTGACTTCATTTGACTTTCATTTGATTCAATTAACTTTGTTTCACTTTATTTAACTTTAATTTAATTCAATTAGCTTTGTTTGACTTAATTTGACGTAAATTTGATTCAATTAGCTATGTAGTATGCATTTGAGTTTCATTTGACTCAATTTGCTTTGTTGAATACATTTGAGTTTCATTTGATTCAATTAGCATTGTTTGACTTCATTTTACTTTAATATGATTCAATTAGCTTTGTTGAATGTATTTGAGGATCATTTGATTCAATTAGCTTTATTTAATGCATTTGAGTTTCATTTGATTCAATAAGTTTTGTTTGACTTCATTTGACTTTAATTTAAATCAAATTGTTTTGTTGAATGCATTTGAGTTTCATTTGATTCAATTAGCTTTGTTGAATGCATTTGCTTTTCATTTGATTCATTTAGCTATGTTTGACTTTATTTGACTTTTATTTGATCCAATTAGCATTTTTTGACTTCATTTGACTTGAATTTGATTCAATTAGCTTTGTTTGACTTTATTTTAATTTAATTTGATTCAATTAGCTTTGTTGAATGCATTTGAGTTTCATTTTGATTCAATTAGCTTTATTGAATGCATTTGAGTTTCATTTGATTCAATAAGGTTTGTTTGACTTTATTTGACTTTACTTTGAATCAATTATCTTTGTTGAATGCATTTGAGTTTCATTTGATTCAATTTGCTTTGTTGAATGCATTTGATTTTCATTTGATTCAATTAGCTTTGTTGCATGCATTTGAGTTTCATTTGATTCATTTAGCTATGTTTGACTTCATTTGACTTTCATTTGATTCAATTAGCTTTGTTTGACTTCATTTGACTTGAATTTGATTCAATTATCTTTGTTGAATGAATTTGAGTTTCATTTGATTCAATTAGCTTTATTGAATGCATTTGAGTTTCATTTGATTCAATAAGTTTTGTTTGACTTCATTTGACTTTAATTTGAATCAATTAGCTTTGTTGAATGCATTTGAGTTTCATTTGATTCAATTAGCATTGTTGAATGCATTTGAGTTTCAGTTGATTCAATTAGCTTTGTTGAATGCATTTGAGTTTCATTTGATTCAATTAGGTTTGGTGAATGCATTTGAGTTTCATTTTATTCAATAAGTTTTGTTTGACTTCATTTGACTTTAATTTGAATCAATTAGCTTTGTTAAAGGCATTTAAGTTCCATTTGATTCAATTAGCTTTATTTGACTTCATTTGACTTTCATTTGATACAATTAGCTTTGTTGAATGCATTTGAGTTCCATTTGATTCAATTAGCTATGTTTGACTTCATTTGACTTTCATCTTGATTCAATTAGCTTTGTTGAATGTATTTGAGTATCATTTGATTCAATTAACTTTGTTGAATGCATTTAAGTTTCGATTGATTCAATTAGCAATGTTTGACTTTGTTTGATATTCATTTGATTTAATTAGCTTTGTTTAACTTTATTTGACTTTCATTTGATTCAATTAGCTTTGTTGAATGCATTTGAGTTTCATTTGATTCTATTAGCTATGTTTGACTTTGTTTGACTTTCATTTGATTCAATTAGATTTGTTGGACTTCATTTTACTTTAATTTGATTCAATTAGCTTTGTTGAAATGCATTTGAGTTTCATTTGATTCAATTAGCTTTGTTGAATGCATTTGAGGTTCATTTGATTCTATTAGCTTTATTGGACTTCATTTGACTTTCATTTGATACAATTAGATTTGTTTGACTTATTTGATTCAATTAGCTTTGTTTTACTTCTTTTTACTTTAATTTGATTCAATTAGCTTTGATGAATGCATTTGAGTTTCATTTGATTCTATTAGATTTGTTGAATGCATTTGAGATTTATTTGATTCAATTAGCTTTGTTGAATGCATTTAAGTTTTGTTGATGCAAGATACGTGCATGGTTTACTTCACCAACTATCTTTATTTGTTTTATTAGGATGGTTGCATGGTTTTACTTTACTCTTAAAGTAGAGGTTTTACATGTAACGAAAAATATGTCTTTTATTATGTTTGTTAGTTAAATTGGTTAATGTCATTGAGTCATTTTTTTTGGTTGTAATAAGGGCCGAAAATCCGAGTTGTAATTAGCTTAGACTTAGGCGTGTGTTTTTTGGTATTTAAGGAAAGTGTTGCATCTCTTTCCTTAAAGCTATTGTTTCCTTAAGTTCTAGCTAGATTCTAGGCTTAGGTTTAGGGGAAACTTTCCTAAAATTATGTGCTAGTTGGCGTGTGGTGTATTGCCTTGGAGAGCAAGGATTTCTTGCTGCTCTTAGCCTTATAAATAGGCGCCTAATCAATAAAGAAGATAAGTTTTGAGTTTTGATAAAAGTGATTCTTTTGTGAATTATTGTTGTTTTTGCCGAGATAGCAAAATAACACTTGTTGAATTTAGCCGAGATAGCTTTATTCTTCAAACCTAGTTCAATTCATACCGAGATAGTTGAATTGTTCATACCCTTGTTTATTACTTTCGTCCACAAAAAGCACAAAACACAAAAAGAGTCCGAAAATAGCCTCAAAAATCATATCAGTTGATGATGCAAGATACGTGCTTGGATTACTTCACCAACTATCTTTATTTGTTTTATTAGGATGGTTGCGTGGTTTTACTTTACTCTTAAAGTAGAGGTTTTACATGTAACGAAAAATATGTCTTTTATTATGTTTGTTAGTTAAATTGGTTAATGTCATTGAGTCATTTTTTTTGGTTGTAATAAGGGCCGAAAATCTGAGTTGTAATTAGCTTAGACTTAGGCGTGTGTTTTTTTGGTATTTAAGGAAAGTGTTGCTTCTCTTTCCTTAAAGCTATTGTTTCCTTAAGTTCTAGCTAGATTCTAGGCTTAGGTTTAGGGGAAACTTTCCTAAAATTATGTGCTAGTTGGCGTGTGGTGTATTGCCTTGGAGAGCAAGGATTTCTTGCTGCTCTTAGCCTTATAAATAGGCGCCTAATCAATAAAGAAGATAAGTTTTGAGTTTTGATAAAAGTGATTCTTTTGTGAATTATTGTTGTTTTTGCCGAGATAGCAAAATAACACCGTTGAATTTAGCCGAGATAGCTTTATTCTTCAAACCTAGTTCAATTCATATCGAGATAGTTGAATTGTTCATACCCTTGTTTATTACTTTCGTCCACAAAAAGCACAAAACACAAAAAGAGTCCGAAAATAGCCTCGAAAATCATATCAGTTGGTATCAGAGCAGTGTTATGAAAACAGAGCGTGAGGGCGCGTGTAAAATCCAAATCTTGATTTTCTTGGTTCGTTGAAAAGCTAAAATACAGGCCTACATTGTGTCAAAATTTCAGCTTAATCCGATCAGTAACAAAGTCACAGCAACTAGAAACATATGCATATACTTTCTGGCAGATTCAATCAGTTCTAAGGTAAACTTTAGGAAACTCGTTCTCTTAGCATATAACGAATTTTTTAGAGTTTATTAGCTTAAAATTGGACTACTTTTAGTCTAGTTTATTACTGGAAAGTTTCATAATTTTTGAAGAACGTTTGCTATTTATTCGAACAAGTTTTTGATAAATAGTCAAAACCGAAATATTCTGGATCAGTTTTGGGAGAATTGAAACTGCAAACAATTGGTTGGGTATTTGTTGATGAAATTTTTATCGAGTGTTCTAGACACATATTTCTATCTTGTGTTAAAATTTCATGAAATTTAGAGGTGTTATGCTTAGGTTTTAAATCTCGAACTTTTAGTGAAATTTTGGACAGTTTACTGGAAAGATTGCAGTTGGTTGTTGTTGTTTGGTTCGTATGGATGGATTTGATTTACCATTGAGAGTCAAGCAAGCACTTGTAAGTATGCAAGAAGCGACTACAAGGGTTAATTCTTTGATGCAACAACAATACTTAACAAAAAAAGAACGGTCAGATATTGAAGATGTTCCTTGCACTATAGAGGAAGAAATTTCAGATTTGGTTTTCATTGTTGAAGATGAAGAAAAGATTGAAACTTTTTCTTGTTCTAAGGATAAAGATTTGATCTTTGAAGTTTCTCATGTAGAAGATGAATTCAAAACTAAATCTTTGGCTTGTACAACCATCAAAGTTCCGATCTTTGCTATTCCATATGCGCAGAAAGCTACAAAAGAGCGTTGGGTACAACAATATGCCGCATCTTCTACTGATTTTTGTCATGATGTCGTTAGTTGTCATACACATCGACAAACCTCATGGATTCCACTTCTATTCCTTATACGTGTACTTATTCTTATGGTTCATGGTTATCGTGCGTGGATGATTGCTTGGTTACATCAAAACTTCAGACAAGTTTTTTTTCAAGAGGGGGAGAATGATGCAAGATACGTGCATGGATTACTTCACCAACTATCTTTATTTGTTTTATTAGGATGGTTGCATGGTTTTACTTTACTCTTAAAGTAGAGGTTTTACATGTAACGAAAAATATGTCTTTTATTATGTTTGTCGATTAAATTGGTTAATGTCATTGAGTCATTTTTTTTTGGTTGTAATAAGGGCCGAAAATCTGAGTTGTAATTAGCTTAGACTTAGGCGTGTGTTTTTTTTGGTATTTAAGGAAAGTGTTGCATCTCTTTCCTTAAAGCTATTGTTTCCTTAAGTTCTAGCTAGATTCTAGGCTTAGGTTTAGGGGAAACTTTCCTAAAATTATGTGCTAGTTGGCGTGTGGTGTATTGCCTTGGAGAGCAAGGATTTCTTGCTGCTCTTAGCCTTATAAATAGGCGCCTAATCAATAAAGAAGATAAGTTTTGAGTTTTGATAAAAGTGATTCTTTTGTGAATTATTGTTGTTTTTGTCGAGATAGCAAAATAACACCGTTAGATTTAGCCGAGATAGCTTTATTCTTCAAACCTAGTTCAATTCATACCGAGATAGTTGAATTGTTCATACCCTTGTTTATTACTTTCGTCCACAAAAAGCACAAAACACAAAAAGAGTCCGAAAATAGCCTCGAAAATCATATCAGTTGGTATCAGAGCAGTGTTATGAAAACAGAGCGTGAGGGCGCGTGTAAAATCCAAATCTTGATTTTCTTGGTTCGTTGAAAAGCTAAAATACAGGCCTACATTGTGTCAAAATTTCAGCTTAATCCGATTAGTAACAAAGTCACAGCAACTAGAAACATATGCATATACTTTCTGGCAGATTCAATCAGTTCTAAGGTAAACTTTAGGAAACTCGTTCTCTTAGCATATAACGAATTTTTTAGAGTTTATTAGCTTAAAATTGGACTACTTTTAGTCTAGTTTATTACTGGAAAGTTTCATAATTTTTGAAGAACGTTTGCTATTTATTCGAACAAGTTTTTGATAAATAGTCAAAACCGAAATATTCTGGATCAGTTTTGGGAGAATTGAAACTGCAAACAATTGGTTGGGTATTTGTTGATGAAATTTTTATCGAGTGTTCTAGACACATATTTCTATCTTGTGTTAAAATTTCATGAAATTTAGAGGTGTTATGCTTAGGTTTTAAATCTCGAACTTTTAGTGAAATTTTGGACAGTTTACTGGAAAGATTGCAGTTGGTTGTTGTTGTTTGGTTCGTATGGATGGATTTGATTTACCATTGAGAGTCAAGCAAGCACTTGTAAGTATGCAAGAAGCGACTACAAGGGTTAATTCTTTGATGCAACAACAATACTTAACAAAAAAAGAACGGTCGAGATATTGAAGATGTTCCTTGCACTATAGAGGAAGAAATTTCAGATTTGGTTTTCATTGTTGAAGATGAAGAAAAGATTGAAACTTTTTCTTGTTCTAAGGATAAAGATTTGATCTTTGAAGTTTCTCATGTAGAAGATGAATTCAAAACTAAATCTTTGGCTTGTACAACCATCAAAGTTCCGATTTTTGCTATTCCATATGCGCAGAAAGCTACAAAAGAGCGTTGGGTACAACAATATGCCGCATCTTCTACTGATTTTTGTCATGATGTCGTTAGTTGTCATACACATCGACAAACCTCATGGATTCCACTTCTATTCCTTATACGTGTACTTATTCTTATGGTTCATGGTTATCGTGCGTGGATGATTGCTTGGTTACATCAAAACTTCAGACAAGTTTTTTTTCAAGAGGGGGAGAATGATGCAAGATACGTGCATGGATTACTTCACCAACTATCTTTATTTGTTTTATTAGGATGGTTGCATGGTTTTACTTTACTCTTAAAGTAGAGGTTTTACATGTAACGAAAAATATGTCTTTTATTATGTTTGTCAGTTAAATTGGTTAATGTCATTGAGTCATTTTTTTTGGTTGTAATAAGGGCCGAAAATCTGAGTTGTAATTAGCTTAGACTTAGGCGTGTGTTTTTTTGGTATTTAAGGAAAGTGTTGCATCTCTTTCCTTAAAGCTATTGTTTCCTTAAGTTCTAGCTAGATTCTAGGCTTAGGTTTAGGGGAAACTTTCCTAAAATTATGTGCTAGTTGGCGTGTGGTGTATTGCCTTGGAGAGCAAGGATTTCTTGCTGCTCTTAGCCTTATAAATAGGCGCCTAATCAATAAAGAAGATAAGTTTTGAGTTTTGATAAAAGTGATTCTTTTGTGAATTATTGTTGTTTTTGCCGAGATAGCAAAATAACACCGTTGAATTTAGCCGAGATAGCTTTATTCTTCAAACCTAGTTCAATTCATACCGAGATAGTTGAATTGTTCATACCCTTGTTTATTACTTTCGTCCACAAAAAGCACAAAACACAAAAAGAGTCCGAAAATAGCCTCGAAAATCATATCATTCGTTTGATTCAATTAGCTTTATTTGACTTCATTTGACTTTAATTTGATACAATTAGCTTTGTTGAATGCATTTAAGTTCCATTTGATTCAATTAGCTATGTTTGACTTCATTTGACTTTCATTTTGATTCAATTAGCTTTGTTAAATGTATTTGAGTATCATTTAATTCAATTAGCTTTGTTAAATGCATTTGAGTTTCATTTGATTCAATTAGCTTTATTTGACTTCATTTGACTTTCATTTAATTCAATTAGCTTTGTTTGACTTCATTTGACTTGAATTTGATTAAATTAGCTTTGTTTCATGCATTTGAGTTTCATTTAATTCAATTAGCTTTGTTGAATGCATTTGAGTTTCATTTGATTCTATTAGCTATGTTTGACTTTGTTTGACTTTCATTTGATTCAATTAGATTTGTTTGACTTCATTTTACTTTAATTTGATTCAATTAGCTTTGTTGAAATGCATTTGAGTTTCATTTGATTCAATTAGCTTTGTTGAATGCATTTGAGGTTCATTTGATTCTATTAGCTTTATTGGTCTTCATTTGACTTTCATTTGATACAATTAGATTTGTTTGACTTATTTGATTCAATTAGCTTTGTTTTACTTCTTTTTACTTTAATTTGATTCAATTAGCTTTGATGAATGCATTTGAGTTTCATTTGATTCAATTAGATTTGTTGAATTCATTTGAGATTTATTTGATTCAATTAGCTTTGTTGAATGCATTTAAGTTTCGTTTGATTCAATCAGCTTTATTTGACTTCATTTGACTTTAATTTGATACAATTAGCTTTGTTGAATGCATTTAAGTTCCATTTGATTCAAATAGCTATGTTTGACTTCATTTGACTTTCATTTTGATTCAATTAGCTTTGTTGAATGTATTTGAGTATCATTTGATTCAATTAACTTTGTTGAATGCATTTAAGTTTCGATTGATTCTATTAGCAATGTTTGACTTTGTTTGATATTCATTTGATTTAATTAGCTTTGTTTGACTTTATTTGACTTTCATTTGATTCAATTAGCTTTGTTTGACTTCATTTTACTTTAATCTGATTCAATTAGCTTTGTTGAATGCATTTGAGGTTCATTTGATTCTATTATCTATGTGTGACTTCATTTGACTTTCATTTGATTCAATTAACTTTGTTTCACTTCATTTAACTTTAATTTAATTCAATTAGCTTTGTTTGACTTAATTTGACTTAAATTTGATTCAATTAGCTTTGTAGAATGCATTTGAGTTTCATTTGACTCAATTTGCTTTGTTGAATACATTTGAGTTTCATTTGATTCAATTTGCTTTATTTAATGCATTTGAGTTTCATTTGATTCAATAAGTTTTGTTTGACTTCATTTGACTTTAATTTGAATCAAATTGCTTTGTTGAATGCATTTGAGTTTCATTTGATTCAATTAGCTTTGTTGAATGCATTTGCTTTTTATTTGATTCATTTAGCTATGTTTGACTTTATTTGACTTTTATTTGATCCAATTAGCGTTTTTTGACTTCATTTGACTTGAATTTGATTCAATTAGCTTTGTTTGACTTTATTTTAATTTAATTTGATTCAATTAGCTTTGTTGAATGCATTTGAGTTTCATTTTGATTCAATTAGCTTTATTGAATGCATTTGAGTTTCATTTGATTCAATAAGTTTTGTTTGACTTTAATTTGACTTTAATTTGAATCAATTATCTTTGTTGAATGCATTTGAGTTTCATTTGATTCAATTAGCTTTGTTGAATGCATTTGATTTTCATTTGATTCAATTAGCTTTGTTGCATGCATTTGACATTCATTTGATTCATTTAGCTATGTTTGACTTCATTTGACTTTCATTTGATTCAATTAGCTTTGTTTGACTTCATTTGACTTGAATTTGATTCAATTATCTTTGTTGAATGAATTTGAGTTTCATTTGATTCAATTAGCTTTATTGAATGCATTTGAGTTTCATTTGATTCAATAAGTTTTGTTTGACTTCATTTGACTTTAATTTGAATCAATTAGCTTTGTTGAATGCATTTGAGCTTCATTTGATTCAATTAGCTTTGTTGAATGCATTTGAGTTTCAGTTGATTCAATTAGCTTTGTTGAATGCATTTGAGTTTCATTTGATTCAATTAGCTTTGCTGAATGCATTTGAGTTTCATTTTATTCAATAAGTTTTGTTTGACTTCATTTGACTTTAATTTGAATCAATTAGCTTTGTTGAATGCATTTGAGTTTCCTTTGATTCAATTAGCTTTGTTGAATGAATTTGGGTTTCATTTTATTCAATTAGCTTTGTTGAATGCATTTGAGTTTCATTTTATTCAATTAGCTTTGTTTGACTTCATTTTACTTTAATTTGATTCAATTACCTTTGTTGAAATGCATTTGAGTTTGATTTGATTCAATTAGCTTTGTTGAATGCATTTGAGGTTCATTTGATTCTATTAGCTTTATTGGACTTCATTTGACTTTCATTTGATACAATTAGATTTGTTTGACTTTATTTGATTCAATTAGCTTTCTTTTACTTCATTTTACTTTAATTTGATTCAATTAGCTTTGATGAATGCATTTGAGTTTCATTTGATTCAATTAGATTTGTTGAATGCGTTTGAGATTTATTTGATTCAATTAGCTTTGTTGAATGCATTTAAGTTTCATTTGATTCAATTAGCTTTATTTGACTTCATTTGACTTTAATTTGATACAATTAGCTTTGTTGAATGCATTTAAGTTCCATTTGATTCAATTAGCTATGTTTGACTTCATTTGACTTTCATTTTGATTCAATTAGCTTTGTTGAATGTATTTGAGTATCATTTGATTCAATTAACTTTGTTGAATGCATTTAAGTTTCGATTGATTCTATTAGCAATGTGATATGATTACACGTCCAAAGAGAATGAGCAATCAAGAATCTCGAGCAAAGGTTCGAACTTGATGAATTAAATAAGTCCGAAAATTATGATTAAGTCACCGGATATGATAATTAAAATAATCTCTCCTGAATATTTTAATTAACTCTTAATCTCACTTATACCACTCCTCGAATAAAGTAGATTAAAGACTAAGTAAATAATCACTCCTGAAAATGAACTTAATGGGCGAAAGTAATTGATCACACAATTAAATTCAATTACAAAGTTTTTATGTAAATCTCACATGCCCTTTATGATAGCATGGAACTATTATTTATAATAATAAAAATAAACTTATCCTCCAAGGACCAAGCAAGGGCCGAAAATCAGCCATAAGAATTAAGGAAACATTCCTTAATTCCTTACATCTTAATCCCTTGATTCTAGGAGAGAATAAAGGAGTAAATAAGGAAACAACCAAATCAGCTCCCAATCCCCCTTCACACGCCTAAATACATAAGGAAACCAAGAAATAAGGAAAGTATTTGATGCGAAATGAGACTCCTCTCACGTGTGTTTAGGAGACCCACTAACAGCGGAAACCAACGAACTATAGATATAGACTATTAGTCGAAAGAATCACTCTTAAAACTAAAAGAATTGGGTTTACTTAAGCTTGATAAGCTTCACTCACTTACGTCCACTTAAGGGTTCTAAATCTGATTAGAGGCTTCACTCACCTAGAAACTGATTTAGGAGGGTTTTGAGAGTAATTCAATTAGCTTCACTCACTAATTATCCTAACTCTCTCTTAGGTTAAGTTTAACTCACTTAACTCAAAGGTTTCGAAATTAAGATCACTTCTTAATTACAAGAGAAATTTCGGATGTTTCAATCTCCAAAAATTCGAATAAACACAAAGTTTAGTTCAAAGCAAATTTGCCCTTTTCATTGATGAACCATATTACATATATATAGCAAAGAGCTAAAAAGGCTTAACAAATCAGCCATAAATATCTAATACACTAAGGTAAATAAACAAAGCAATTAAACAACAAATATCTCTTAATCCAACAAAGATGTAAGGGTGAATAGTGTTGTTTGTGTGTTTTGTTGACTTTGGGGACAATGGTGGCTGGTTTTCTCAAGCAAGTGGGGGGGCTTCTCTTAGCTTGCAAGTAAAGCTCCAAAAGATCTCCAAGAGTTCCCTTACACGTCCCAAGTGTAATTCACGTCCCCAAGCATGGTTCGTCCCATATTACAACTTAAACTAAACAAAATATACTCGGTTTTACAAAACCGCAAAACTGATCCAGAATTGACGTCTCAATTGAAAGGCTACTGCAACTTCGTTTCTTCATAAAATCTCACCAAATTTTGTAGGATGAAACTTCAAGATGTTAGCAATCCAACAAAAAACGAATCACTGGAAAATGATTTGTAGATTGCTCACAATAACCAAAACGATTTCGCTGCGCCAGAATCTCCGGTTGAACGTGAACGTCTTCACTTCTGTTCTAATTCTACTTAACTAATTATTACAAAAAACTAATTAAGATTAGTACTTAGATAAACTTCTAACAAGTGATCCTAATCCATGATATGAGCCATATCCAACGGATCTTGTTAGGTAGAATAGGTGATACTAAATCAGGGTTAAGGATGATCATGTAAGCCATCCTTAATAATCTTGGTACCTTCCCATTTCGTACCATTCTCTCTTTCTTCAAAAGAATTCGACCTCGAATTCTGTTGTTGGAGCTTGAAGGTTGTGCATATTCTTTCTTGTTCACCTCCATGCTCTTTAGAATTGGTGCTGCATCATTTTGTGGTGGTAGGGTTGGTGGTAGTTGTTCTATGACAACAACCTCCAATAAGACTTCCCTCAAATCAGGATTTTCTACCTCCACTCCCTCGTTTGTTTTTGCATCCAATTCACAATTGTGTTTTCTTCTTCTTGTTCAGCACTAACTTCACTTTCTCCTTTCGATTGAAGCTTCTCTACTAATAGAGACACTTTCTTCTTGTAAAGTTTTTGCTTCTTATCTTCTTGCATTTGTTGCCTCAAGAATCGAACCTTTTGATTAGCTTCTTGCATCCGTGCAAAAGCTTTAACTAGTTCATCCATATTAACAACAATACAACTTATAGAAGTTCAAGATGAACTACTATTACAATAAATACAAACAGAAGAAAAACAAAACATTCTGCCTAGAAACTACCCAGAATTTTCACCAAAAATTCGAGCTTCAAACCCTAATCAAATCAACTTGAAATTGAATGAAATTTTGTCACAACGTAACCCTAGGTGTTTTAAGCACTCGACCAAAATTTAATAAAAAAATAACAAACCAATTGATTGCAGTTGTTATTTTTCTCAAGCTGGTCCAGATTAATCCGGTTTTAGACCACTTAAGAAAAACACGCTGATTATGCGAGCAAATGACCACCAAAAGTTATGAAATTTTACAGGCCAAAACTAGACATAGAAATAACCACTTTCAAAAAAAGAATCACCCAAAAACACGATCTGAGATGTGAGAACCTCGCGTTCAAAGTTACCTCAAAAAACTGTCTTTTACGGGTTGCTTCCTTTTGCTTCTTTTTTGTGGTATTCCTTCTTCTCCAAGAACGTCTAAGTGCCAAGAGGACTAAGAGGCTGGAGCTCTGATACCACTTGATGCGAAATGAGACTCCTCTCACGTGTGTTTAGGAGACCCACTAACAGCGGAAACCAACGAACTATGGATATAGACTATTAGTCGAAAGAATCACTCTTAAAACTAAAAGAATTGGGTTTACTTAAGCTTGATAAGCTTCACTCACTTACGTCCACTTAAGGGTTCTAAATCTGATTAGAGGCTTCACTCACCTAGAAACTGATTTAGGAGGGTTTAGAGAGTAATTCAATTAGCTTCACTCACTAATTATCCTAACTCTCTCTTAGGTAAAGTTTAACTCACTTAACTCAAGGGTTTCGAAATTAAGATCACTTCTTAATTACAAGAGAAATTTCGGATGTTTCAATCTCCAAAAATTCGAATAAACACAAAGTTTAGTTCAAAGCAAATCTGCCCTTTTCATTGATGAACCATATTACATATATATAGCAATGAGCTAAAAAGGCTTAACAAATCAGCCATAAATATCTAATACACTAAGGTAAATAAACAAAGCAATTAAACAACAAATATCTCTTAATCCAACAAAGATGTAAGGGTGAATAGTGTTATTTGTGTGTTTTGTTGACTTTGGGGACAATGGTGGCTGGTTTTCTCAAGCAAGTGGGGGGGCTTCTCTTAGCTTGCAAGTAAAGCTCCAAAAGATCTCCAAGAGTTCCCTTTACACGTCCCAAGTGTAATTCACGTCCCCAAGCATGGTTCGTCCCATATTACAACTTAAACTAAACAAAATATACTCGGTTTTACAAAACCGCAAAACTGATCCAGAATTGACGTCTCAATTGAAAGGCTACTGCAACTTCGTTTCTTCATGAAATCTCACCAAATTTTGTAGGATGAAACTTCAAGATGTTAGCAATCCAACAAAAAAAGAATCACTGGAAAATGATTTGTAGATTACTCACAATAACCAAAACGATTTCGCTGCGCCAGAATCTCCGGTTGAACGTGAACGTCTTCACTTCTGTTCTAATTCTACTTAACTAATTATTACAAAAAACTAATTAAGATTAGTACTTAGATAAACTTCTAACAAGTGATCCTAATCCATGATATGAGCCATATCCAACGGATCTTGTTAGGTAGAATAGGTGATACTAAATCAGGGTTAAGGATGATCATGTAAGCCATCCTTAATAATCTTGGTACCTTCCCATTTCGTACCAGTATTACAACTCAATGACAACTTGCAAACTTGGAGCACAAGGACCAAATCACACGCCTAATGACAAGCCTATCTTGGTCGAAATATCACAAGATATTTTCGAACCTTATTTGCTGAAAATTAAAGACTTAATTAAAATAACTAAGACTCTAGAAATGGTGTCACCTTCAAGCTTCATCAATTGAATCATCGTCCCACTTAAGAAATGACACAAATGAGGAGTTTGAATTTAACTTGAACCCGAACACTTCAAGGACTAAACAAATCGGATCATTTGGAGCTTGACCTTGACCTTGACTTGTATCATTCTCCCCCTCTTCAAAAGAATTTGTCCTCAAATTTTCATCATCTAAATAAGGACTAAGATCACCAACATTGAAGGTTGCACTCACACCTCCATAATCACTTGGAAGCTCGATCTTATAAGCACTTTCACTAATCACATCAATAACTTTGAATGGACCATCAGCTCTAGGCATAAGCTTGTTCTTCCTTCTACTTGGAAACCGTTCTTTCCTCAAATGAATCCAAACCAAGTCGCCAATCTGAAATTTCGGTTGTCTTCTATGCTTGTTGGCCCGTTCTTTGTATTGAGTATTCATCTTCTCAATTCGTGCTTTCACTTGCTCACAAGTCTTCTTAAAGGCTTCCAACCTCTTCTTTGAATCAACATGAATTTCAGATTTAGTTAGTGACACAAAATCAATAGGAAGGAAAGGATTGATACCATAGACCACCTCAAATGGAGACTTAGAAGTAGTACAAGAATGAGCTCGATTATAAGCAAACTCGGCGTGAGCTAGCTTTATATCCCAATCCTTTTGTGTCTTACTCACCAAGCCACGCAACAAAGCTCCAAGAGTTCTATTAGTTACTTCAGTTTGGCCATCAGTTTGAGGATGATGACTTGTGCTAAAGAGTAACTTAGTCCCCACCATCTTCCATAAGCTCCTCCAAAAGTGACTAAGGAACTTTGTATCACGATCACTTAGGAATACCATGCAATCGAATAATCTCTTTGAAGTACAAATCCGCCACATGCAAAACATCATCAGTTTTATGCATAGGAACAAAGTGAGCCATTTTCGAAAAACGATCCACCACCACCATAATGGCGTCCTTCCCCCTTTGAGTTCTTGGTAATCCAACAATGAAATCCATGCTCACACTATCCCAAGGTGCATCAGGTACGGGTAATGGAGTATAAAGGCCTTTATGGAAGGTACTCTTCGACCTTTGACAAGTAGCACACTTACTAACCACCATATGAACATCCCTCATCATGTTGGACCAATAAAAACTCTCATTCAAAGTGTCTAATGTCTTTTGCACGCCAAAATGACCAGCCACCCCACCACTATGGACTTCTCTCACAAGCAACTCCCTCACGCCACTCTTAGGAATGCATAGCTTGTTTCCCTTAAACAAAAATCCCTCTTGTAACACAAAGGGCTCTTAAAAGACTCACGAAAATCATCATCACCATCATATAAATCCTTTAAGTGTTCAAACTCCAACACCCTTGCATCAACCATGGCTAAAAGATAAGAACGCCTTGAAAGGGCATCTGATATGATTGCACGTCCAAGTTGAAAGAGCAACCAAGAATTCCGAGCAAAGGTTCGAACTTGAAGAATTAGTGAAGTCCGAAAATTATGTCTTAAGTCACCAGATATGATAATTAAAATAAACACTCCTGAATATTTTAATTAACTCTTAATCTCACTTACACCACTCCTGGAATAAAGTAGATTAAACACTAAGTAAATAATCACTCCTGAAAATTACTCAATGGTCGAAAGTAATTGATCACACAATTAAATCCAATAACAAAGTTTTTAGGTAAATCTCACATGCCTTGAATGATAGCATGGAATTATTATTTATAATAGAAATAACTTGTCCTCCAAGGACCAAGCAAGGGCCGAAAATCAGCCATGGGAATTAAGGAAACATTCCTTAATTCCTTACATCTTAATCCCTTGATTCTAGGAGAGAATAAAGGAGTAAATAAGGAAACCACAAATCAGCCCCATAATCCCCCTTACACGCCCAACACACTTAAGGAAACCAAGAAATAAGGCAAGGAATATTACAACTCAATGACAACTTGCAACCTTGGAACACAAGGAGCCTAAACACACGCCTAAGACACGCCTAAGGATCCGAAATAAGGCAACTTAATTTCGGACTTTTATTTGCTGAATTTTAAAGACTTAATTAAAATAACTAAGACTCTAGAAATGGTGTCATCTTCATGCTTCATCCATGGACTCATCGTCCCACTTGAGAAATGACACAAATGAGGAGTTTGAATTTAAATTGAACCCGAACACTTCAAGGACTAAACAAATCGGATCATTTGGAGCTTGACCTTGACCTTGACTTGTATCATTCTCCCCCTCTTCAAAAGAATTTGTCCTCAAATTTTCATCATCTAAATAAGGACTAAGATCACCAATATTGAAGGTTGCACTCACACCTCCATAATCACTTGGAAGCTCGATCTTATAAGCACTTTCATTAATCACATCAATAACTTTGAATGGACCATCAGCTCTAGGCATAAGCTTGTTCTTCCTCTTGCTTGGAAACCGTTCTTTCCTCAAATGAATCCAAACCAAATCACCAATCTGAAATTTCGGTTGTCTTCTATGCTTGTTGGCTCGTTCCTTGTATTGAGTATTCATCTTCTCAATTCGTGCTTTCACTTGCTCACAAGTCTTCTTAAAGGCTTCCAACCTCTTCTTTGAATCAACATGAATTTCAGATTTAGTTAGTGACACAAAATCAATAGGAAGGAAAGGATTGATACCATAGACCACCTCAAATGGAGACTTAGAAGTAGTAGAAGAATGAGCTCGATTATTATGTCCCGATCCTTTTGTGTCTTACTCACTAAGCCACGCAACAAAGCTCCAAGAGTTCTATTAGTCACTTCCGTTTGACCATCCGTTTGAGGATGATGACTTGTGCTAAAGAGTAATTTAGTCCCCACCATCTTCCATAAGCTCCTCCAAAAATGACTAAGGAACTTCGTATCACGATCACTAAAAATACTTCTAGGAATACCATGCAATCGAATAATCTCTTTGAAAGACAAGTCCGCCACGAGCAAAGCATCATCAGTTTTATGCATAGGAACAAAGTGAACCATCTTCGAAAATCGATCCACCACCACCATAATGGCGTCCTTCCCCCTTTGAGTTCTTGGTAATCCAACAATGAAATCCATACTCACACTATCCCAAGGTGCATCAGGTACGGGTAATGGAGTATAAAGGCCTTTATGGAAGGTACTCTTCGATCTTTGACAAGTAGCACACTTACTAACCACCATATGAACATCCCTCATCATGTTAGGCCAATAAAAACTCTCATTCAAAGTGTCTAATGTCTTTTGAACACCGAAATGACCAGCCACCCCTCCACTATGAACTTCCCTCACAAGTAACTCCCTCACGCCACTCTTAGGAATGCATAGCTTGTTTCCCTTAAACAAAAATCCCTCTTGTAACACAAACAAACCACTAGGACTCTTAAAGAACTCACGGAAATCATCATCATTATCATACAAATCCTTTAAGTGTTCAAACCCCAACACCCTTGCATCAACCATGGCCAAAAGATAGGAACGCCTAGAAAGGGCATCCGCAACAATGTTACTCTTACCTTCCTTGTACTTGGACGAAAATGTGAAGGCTTGTAGGAATTCAACCCACTTAGCATGCCTATGGTTGAGCTTTTGCTTTGTCCATGGATGTATTTGAGTGCTTCATGATCCGAATGAAGAATGAAAGGCTTGGGCCTCAAGTAATGAGACCAATGATCCAAGGCTCTCACAATTGCATAGAATTCACGATCATAGTTGGAGTAATTGAGTTTGGCGCCACTCAACTTCTCACTAAAGTAGGCAATGGGCCTCCTTTCTTGAAGCAAAACCGCCCCAACTCCAAGTGCACTAGCATCACACTCAACTTCGAACAACTTGTTGAAATCCGGCAAGGCAAGGATAGGAGCGTTGCAAAGTAACTCCTTGACTTCATTAAACGCCTTTTGAGCATGAGAGTTCCATGAAAACTCCCCTTTCTTCATCAAATCCGTGATTGGTGCCATGATAGTTGAGAAATTTCGGATGAATCTTCTATAAAAGGAAGCTAGACCATGAAAGCTTCGACATTCATGAGTACTTGTAGGCGCCAACCATGAAGACATGGCCTTGACTTTTTCCGGATCCACATGAACTCCATCCCTAGACACAATGTAACCAAGAAAAGCAATACTAGGAACAAGAAAATCACACTTTTCCATTTTTCCATACAACTTTTGCTCTCTTAATTTTTCAAATAAAGCTCTCAAGTGAAGTAAATGAGACTCAACACTAGTACTATATACAAGAATATCATCTAAATAGACAACAATAAACTTGTTAAGAAAGGGATGTAGTACCTCATTCGTAAGTCTCATAAATGAACTAGGAGCATTGCAAAGACCAAAGGGCATTACCATCCACTCATATAGACCTTGTTTGGTCTTGAAAGCGGTTTTCCATTCATCTCCTTCCCGAATTCTCATTTGATGATAACCACTCCTCAAATCAATCTTCGAAAAAATCGAAGCTCCATGTAGCTCATCAAGCATGTTCTCCAATCTAGGCATAGGAAAACGATACTTGATTGTAATGTTGTTGACGGCTCTACTATCAATACACATCCTCCAAGTACCATCTTTCTTAGGAACAAGTAAAGCGGGAACGGCACATGGACTCATGCTTTCTCTCACATAGCCTCGGTCAATCAACTCTTCAATTTGCTTTTGTAGCTCCTTAGAAGCTACGGGATCACATCTATATGCCGGCTTATTTGGCAAAGGTGCGCCTGGCACAAGATCAATAGCATGCTCAATGCCTCTCAATGGCGGTAATCCTTGAGGCAATTCCTCCGGAAATACATCACAAAACTCGTCCAATAATGCTGCAAGTTTCGGACTACTAGACGAAACACCGTTAGTCAAAACAAGTTTAACATATAAAGCATAACAATTTCCTTCCAACTCTACCTCTTTCTCGAATTCTTTGGCCGAAAGAAACAAGTTTTGTTTCCCTTCAACCACCTTCTTGGGTGCCATGGAACTAGGAGACAAAGGAACCAACCGAATCCTTTTTGAACCCATCAAAACTGTGTACACATTAGTTTCACCTTCATGAACAACTTTTCGATCATATTGCCAAGGTCTACCAAGAAGAAGATGACAAGCACTCATGGGTAGAACATCACCCCACAACTCATCTTTGTAACCTCCAATAGAAAATGTCACAAGAGCTTGCTTTTTCACTAACAAACCAGTTTTGTCATCCAACCAACTCAACTTATAAGGATGTGGATGGTCTCTAACAATCAAATTCAACTTAGAAACCACATTAGAAGCAACCACATTCGTACATGAACCACTTTGTCAATAATCACATTACATGTAAACTCACCAATTCGACATCTAGTATGAAACAAGTTTTCTCTTTGATCATGGTTAGGAGAATGATCAACATGCAAAGTTCTCCTAATAACCCCAAGCATCCTAGACTCATCTTCGGCATATGCAATCTCATTATCATCACTTTCACATTCTTCCTCCTTTTCACACACAATGTTATACGTTCTTTCTTCCTCCTCTATTTCCATGTATTGTCTCATCGTTAAGGTCTTCCTAGATGGACAATTACTAGCAATGTGACCCCTCCCTTGACACTTAAAACACTTTCGAGTTTCCTCCCATTTTTCTTTAGGAATCACCAATTTAGGACGGTCTCCCTTTTGTTCCCCCTTAGAAGGATTATCTTTTTTCTCAAAGGTTTTAGAAGAGTTAGAAGAAGAAGAAGGGACGAAAGAAGAAGAAGAGTTGGTCTTATTATGGCCGAATTTTCCCCCATATGGTTTATTTTCCTCCAATTCATGCCTTTCAAATTTTAAAGCCAATCGACACACATCATCAAAAGTACTATAATTCGACACATCAACCTTTCTAGCAATAGATTTATTAAGTCCATTAACAAACCTAGCAATTTTCTCTTGTTCGACCTCCCTCAACATCACAAATCAAACACAACTTGTCAAATTCAACCATATAATCATGCACACTCGACACATCTTGAGTCAAAGAATTCTTTCTCATATATTGTCGTTGAATAAAATCACTTGGAACAAACTTCTCCTGCAATTTCCTTTTAAGCTTAGTCCAACTTTTAAGCTTAGGTTTCCCAAGTCTTGCCCTTTTTGCCTTTAGACTTTCTAACCAAATTCCAGCATACTTAGTTAGTCTAATTGTGGCAATTTTATAACGTTTCTCATCATCAAACCCCTTATAATCACAAATTTTCTCAAGTTGACGAATCCATTCAAGTAAATCCTCAGGACTAGAATCACCAGTAAAGTCATCTAGTTTAATCCCCCTATCATTATCATAAGTCGATTTAACAATTTTAACCTCTTCAACATCAGATTCATAGTCAACATGATTAGGGTCGTTTTTATTGTTCACTTTACCCGCAAGAATGTTATGAGCTACTGTTAATCTTTCCCTTTTTTCCCTTTCCTCATTTTGAGTGTTAAAGAGTTTCTCAATAAGAGCTTTTAGTTCAGCCAATTCCGACATTATAACCCAATTAAGATGCTACGTCACAGAAGAAATAGCAAGCCACAACCACACACAAATCCCCAACAAAGGATCGACAAAGTAGAAGCACTTACCAATGAAAGAAGAATCCCTTCTATCCTCACCCTCCTGGAAAAATCTGATACCAATTGATATGATTGCACGTCCAAGTTGAAAGAGCAACCAAGAATTCCGAGCAAAGGTTCGAACTTGAAGAATTAGTGATGTCCGAAAATTATGTCTTAAGTCACTAGATATGATAATTAAAATAAACACTCCTGAATATTTTAATTAACTCTTAATCTCACTTACACCACTCCTGGAATAAAGTAGATTAAACACTAAGTAAATAATCACTCCTGAAAATTACTCAATGGTCGAAAGTAATTGATCACACAATTAAATCCAATAACAAAGTTTTTAGGTAAATCTCACATGCTTTGAATGATAGCATGGAATTATTATTTATAATAGAAATAACTTGTCCTCCAAGGACCAAGCAAGGGCCGAAAATCAGCCATGGGAATTAAGGAAACATTCCTTAATTCCTTACATCTTAATCCCTTGATTCTAGGAGAGAATAAAGGAGTAAATAAGGAAACCACAAATCAGCCCCATAATCCCCCTTACACGCCCAACACACTTAAGGAAACCAAGAAATAAGGCAAGGAATATTACAACTCAATGACAACTTGCAACCTTGGAACACAAGGAGCCTAAACACACGCCTAAGACACGCCTAAGGATCCGAAATAAGGCAACTTAATTTCGGACTTTTATTTGCTGAATTTTAAAGACTTAATTAAAATAACTAAGACTCTAGAAATGGTGTCATCTTCATGCTTCATCCATGGACTCATCGTCCCACTTGAGAAATGACACAAATGAGGAGTTTGAATTTAAATTGAACCCGAACACTTCAAGGACTAAACAAATCGGATCATTTGGAGCTTGACCTTGACCTTGACTTGTATCAGCATCCGCAACAATATTATTCTTACCTTCCTTGTACTTAGACGAAAAAGTGAAGGTTTGAAGGAATTCAACCCACTTAGCATGCCTATTGTTGAGTTTTTGCAGTCCATGGATGTATTTGAGTGCTTCATGATCCGAATGAAGAATGAAAGGCTTGGGCCTCAAGTAATGAGACCAATGATCCAAGGCTCTCACAATTGCATAGAATTCACGATCATAGTTGGAGTAGTTGAGTTTGGCGCCACTTAACTTCTCACTAAAGTAGGCAATGGGCCTCCTTTCTTGAAGCAAAACCGCCCCAACTCCAAGTCCACTAGCATCACATTCAACTTCGAACAACTTGTTGAAATCCAGCAAGGCAAGGATAGGAGCGTTGCAAAGCAGCTCTTTGACTTCATCAAACGCCTTTTGAGCATGAGAGTTCCATGAAAACTCCCCTTTCTTCATCAAATCCGTGATTGGTGCCATGATGGTTGAGAAATTTCGGATGAATCTTCTATAAAAGGAAGCTAGACCATGAAAGCTTCGGCATTCATGAGCATTTGTAGGCGCCAACCATGAAGACATGGCCTTGACTTTTTCCGGATCCACATGAACTCCATCCCTAGACACAATGTAACCAAGAAAAGCAATACTAGGAACAAGAAAATCACACTTTTCCATTTTTCCATACAACTTTTGCTCTCTTAATTTTTCAAATAAAGCTCTCAAGTGAAGTAAATGAGACTCAACACTAGTACTATATATAAGAATATCATCTAGATAGACAACAATAAACTTGTTAAGAAAGGGACGTAGTACCTCGTTCATAAGCCTCATAAAAGAACTAGGAGCATTGCAAAGACCAAAGGGCATCACCATCCACTCATATAGACCTTGTTTGTTCTTGAAAGCGATTTTCCATTCATCTCCTTCACGAATTTTCATTTGATGATAGCCACTCCTCAAGTCAATCTTCGAAAAAATCGAAGCTCCCTGTAGCTCATCAAGCATGTCCTCCAATCTAGGCATAGGAAAACGATACTTGATTGTAATATTGTTGACGGCTCTACTATCAATGCACATCCTCCAAGTACCATCTTTCTTTGGAACAAGCAAAGCGGGAACGGCACATGGACTCATGCTTTCTCTTACATAGCCTCGGTCAATTAACTCTTCAATTTGTTTTTGTAGCTCCTTAGAAGCTACGGGATCACATCTATATGCCAGCTTATTTGGCAAAGGTGCGCCTGGCACAAGATCAATAGCATGCTCAATGCCTCTCAATGGTGGCAAACCTTGAGGCAATTCCTCCGGAAACACATCACAAAACTCGTCCAATAGTGCTGCAAGTTTCGGATTTCTAGAAGAAACATCGTTAGTTAAAGCAAGTTTAATACATAAAGCATAACAATGTCCTTCCAACTCTACCTCTTTCTCGAATTCTTTGGCCGAAAGAAACAAGTTTTGTTTCCTTTCAACCACCTTCTTGGGTGCCATGGGACTAGGAGACAAAGGAACCAACCGAATCCTTTTAGAACCCATCAAAACCGTGTACACATTGGTTTCTCCTTCATGAACAACTTTTCGATCATATTGCCAAGGTATACCAAGAAGAAGATGACAAGCACTCATGGGTAGAACATCACCCCACAACTCATCTTTGTAACCCCCAATAGAAAATGACACAAGAGCTTGTTTTTTCACCAACAAACCAGTTTTGTCATCCAACCAACTCAACTTATAAGGATGTGGATGGTCTCTAACAATCAAATTCAACTTGGAAACCACATTAGAAGCAACCACATTCGTGCATGAACCACTATCAATAATCACATTACATGTAAATTCACCAATTCGACATCTAGTGTGAAACAAATTTTCTCTTTGACCATGGTTAGGAGAATGATCAACATGCAAAGTTCTCCTAATAACCCCAAGCATCCTAGACTCATCTTCGGCATATGCAACCTCATTATCATCACTTTCACATTCTTCCTCTTTCTCGCACACAATGTCATACATTCTCTCCTCCTCTTCTATGGTCATGTATTGTCTCATAGTCAAGGTTTTTCTAGATGGGCAATTACTAGCAATGTGACCCCTCCCTTGACACTTAAAACACTTCCGAGTTTCCTCCCACTTTTCCTTAGAAATCACCACTTTAGGTCGTTCCCTTTTTTGTTCCCCCTTAGAAGGATTATCTTTCTTTTCAAAGGGTTTAGAAGAATTAGAAGAAGAAGGGACGAAAGAAGACGAAGAATTGGTTTTATTAGGGCCGAATTTTCCCCCATATGATTTCTTCTCATCCAATTCATGCCTTTCAAATTTTAAAGCCAATCGACACACATCATCAAAAGTGCTATAATTCGACACATCAACCTTTCTAGCAATAGATTTATTAAGTCCATTAACAAACCTAGCAATTTTCTCTTGTTCGACTTCATCAACATCACAAATCAAACATAACTTGTCAAATTCAACCATATAATCATGCACACTTGACACATCTTGAGTCAAAGAGTTCTTTCTCATGTATTGCCTTTGAATAAAGTCACTAGGAACAAATTTTTCATACAATTTCCTCTTAAGCTTAGTCCAACTTTTAAGTTTAGGTTTCCCAAGTCTCGCCCTTTTTGCCTTTAGACTCTCTAACCAAATTCCAGCATACTTAGTTAGTCTAATGGTGGCAATTTTAAAACGTTTCTCATCATCAAATCCCTTATAATCACAAATTTTCTCAAGTTGACGAATCCATTCAAGTAAATCCTCAGGACTAGAATCACCAGTAAAGTCATCTAGTTTAATCCCCCTATCATTATCATAAGTTGGTTTAACCACGTGAACTTCTTCAACATCAGATTCATAGTCAATGTGATTAGGGTTGTTTTTGTTGTTCACTTTTCCCGCAAGAATATTATGAGCTACTGTTAATTTTTTCGTTTTCTCCTTTTCCTCAGTTAAAGTGTTATGGAGTTTCTCAATAAGAGCTTTTATTTCAGCCAATTCCGACATTATAACTCAAATAAGATGCTACGTCACAGAAGAAATAGCAAGCCACAACCACACAAAACCCTCAATTAAGGATCGAACAAAGTAGAAGCACTTACCAATGAAAGAAGAATCCCTTCTATCCTCACCTGCCTGGAAAAATCTGATACCAACTGATATGATTACATGTCCAAAGAGAATGAGCAATCAAGAATCTCGAGCAAAGGTTCGAACTTGATGAATTAAATAAGTCCGAAAATTATGATTAAGTCACCGGATATGATAATTATAATAATCACTCCTGAATATTTTAATTAACTCTTAATCTCACTTACACCACTCCTGGAATAAAGTAGATTAAACACTAAGTAAATAATCACTCCTGAAAATGAACTTAATGGGCGAAAGTAATTGATCACACAATTAAATTCAATAAGAAAGTTTTTAGGAAAATCTCACATGCCCTTGATGATAGCATAGAACTATTATTTATAATAATAAAAATAAACTTGTCCTCCAAGGACCAAGCAAGGGCCGAAAATCAGCCATAAGAATTAAGGAAACATTCCTTAATTCCTTACATCTTAATCCCTTGATTCTAGGAGAGAATAAAGGAGTAAATAAGGAAACAACCAAATCAGCTCCCAATCCCCCTTCACACGCCTAAATACATAAGGAAACCAAGAAATAAGGAAAGTATTACAACTCAATGACAACTTGCAAACTTGGAGCACAAGGACCAAATCACACGCCTAATGACACGCCTATCTTGGTCGAAATATCACAAGATATTTTCAGACCTTATTTGCTGAAAATTAAAGACTTAATTAAAATAACTAAGACTCTAGAAATGGTGTCACCTTCAAGCTTCATCAATGGAATCATCGTCCCACTTAAGAAATGACACAAATGAGGAGTTTGAATTTAACTTGAACCCGAACACTTCAAGGACTAAACAAATCGGATCATTTGGAGCTTGACCTTGACCTTGACTTGTATCACAATGTTTGACTTTGTTTGATATTCATTTGATTTAATTAGCTTTGTTTGACTTTATTTGACTTTCATTTGATTCAATTAGCTTTATTTGACTTCATTTTACTTTAATTTGATTCAATTAGCTTTGTTGAATGCATTTGAGTTTCATTTGATTCAATTAGCTTTGTTGAATGCTGATCCAAAGTCTAGCCCACTTAAAGGCTCTTTGGTTCATGAACCGGTTGCACTTGTTTTAGAAAGCTCTTGGTTTTTCTCCATTTGTTCTTAAGCCCGAGTTTGTTACTTGTTTAACTTGGAAGGTGGATTGAGGCGTGCATCACATTTTGAAGAGCCCAAGTTCTGTTTGGGTTACAAGGAAGGATGTAAAGGAAGCCCCAAGTTCTGTTTGGGTTCCTATTTATTTTTGTTGTTTTGGGTTGTAATAAAATCATGAGATTACTCATAAAGTATCTCATGATAGGCGTGTGCTTAGGAGTGATGATTAGGCAAGATAGGCGTGTGCTTAGGAGGAGTTTAAACTCCTTAGTTGCTGGTTATTTAACTTTGTAACAGCTCATTGAGTGAGCTTAATGAGGGGAGTGAATCAAGGAGCTTTTCATGCTCCTTGAAACTGATTTGGGGAGGCGTTTTCTTGGGGTTTGCTGAGTGTTTTGTGCTTCTTTCTTGCTGCTCCTAACTCTATTTAAGGACATCTAATGTTCAATAGAAAGCAGTTTTGAGTTTTGAAGTAAAAACCTTTGTGTTTTCAGTTTTTAGCTTTGGGTTTGTCTCAAGTTTGAAACTAACCCTTATTACTTTGAGTGATTCTTGAGTGATAAGATTAGGGGGGATTGAGTGGGTCTTGTCTCTGGCCTAAGATCCCAAATCATTGAGTTTGTCTGATGCGGATGTGAGCATCAAAATCATGACGATCCTAGTTCTGTTAGGATTCTTATGAAGTTTCCTAGTTCTGTTAGGAAACTAAGTGTTTTATTTGCTTTATAACTCTTTTAAAGTAGGTGTTTGAGTGATAAAGGGATCCTATTATGCTTAGGAGTCTAATTACCTTTGTCATGGAGTCTTGTTAGGAGTCTTCGTAGTTTCCTCGTAGTTTCCTAATTCTAGTATGAATAGGAAACTTGAAATCCTAGTACTAGTAGGATTAGGATATCCTAGTCCTAGTAGGAGTCTAATCACATAGCCGTGTGATTAGATAGTTGTGTTATTGTTAGTGTTTTTGTTTATCTTTTATGCTTTACTAGTTCTAATAGGTTTAGGTTATTATGTTTTAATAGTTCTACTAGGTTTAGGATAATTTGTTCATTATAAATAGGCTATTTCGGCCATCAATAAAGGAGAGCTGATTTTGAGTTTATGATTTTCGAGTGCATGAGCATTGAAAGGTTTTGTTTGAACCAAACACATAGATTGAGGTTTGTGTGCATCTCCTAATTGAGGTTAGTGAGAGATCCTCTAGTTCTCGAGGGAACATATAGAGTACTATCCTGGTTACTTGTCTCGTTTCTCTTCTATTAATTCACAAAGTTCGAACCTTTAATTACTAAAACGTGAGATTAAAGCGCTTAAAGTATTGTTCTTGTTTTAAAGCTTCCGCAATCACATCAAGTGGTATCAGAGCTACTCCGGTAAAACAGAGCGTGAGGGCGCGTTTGAAGTTGGAATTTGGATTTGTTTGTTGCGTTGGAAAGCTAACAAGTAGATCTATCTTGTGTCAAAATTTCAGCCCAATCCAATTAGTAACGAAGTCGCAGTGACCAGAAAGATTTGCGTCAATATTCTGCCAGATCTGTTTGACACCAGTATCTTGCGGGGACTCGTGACAGCGCGTGTAGTAATGGATCTTGATGATTTTTGTTTCTGTGTATTGCTAACATATTTAAGTTTGGTGTGTTAAAATTTCATTAGATTTGAAGAAGAAACGAGTTCTCAGTCGTCGCAACTATACAACGTCAGAAAACTGGAAATTACTGTTTTCATGTTTCCATGGATGTTTCATTGCTTCGTGATTGTTTGGATATAATGAGACAACTAGTACAAGAAGAAATACAAATAGCACGAGAAAGACGACGATTAGCACGGGAACAAATCGAAGGTCTATGTTATGTGCGTGAGTTGGTACTCGAATTCAAAGCAGATTTGGATTCTAGCAAGAACAAAATGGTAGAAAATTCACAGCAACTTTTGATTGTTGAAGATGAAGAAAAGATTGACACTTTATCTTGCTCCAAGGACAAAGATGTGATTTTTACAGTTCCAAATGCTGAAGAAGTGATCCCTAACGTTGACATAAAGGAAATTGTGCCTCTTGTTAATGTTTCTTTTGCTTTGGTTCCTAGGGTTGATGATGAAATTGTTCCAAACGTCATAAATCTACATCTAATGTTGACATGGAGTTTGGAAAGATTAAATTTTCGTGGAACAAAGGATGACCTTGATCGAATGAACATGATTGTTGAGTATATTGCTGTCCGCTTGATTTGGATGATTTCATGGATTACTTTGATGATCAAACTTGAGGACAAGTTTTATTCTAAGGGGGAGAGTATGATGCGGATGTGAGCATCAAAATCATGACGATCCTAGTTCTGTTAGGATTCTTATGAAGTTTCCTAGTTCTGTTAGGAAACTAAGTGTTTTATTTGCTTTATAACTCTTTTAAAGTAGGTGTTTGAGTGATAAAGGGATCCTATTATGCTTAGGAGTCTAATTACCTTTGTCATAGAGTCTTGTTAGGAGTCTTCGTAGTTTCCTCGTAGTTTCCTAATTCTAGTATGAATAGGAAACTTGAAATCCTAGTACTAGTAGGATTAGGATATCCTAGTCCTAGTAGGAGTCTAATCACATAGCCGTGTGATTAGATAGTTGTGTTATTGTTAGTGTTTTTGTTTATCTTTTATGCTTTACTAGTTCTAATAGGTTTAGGTTATTATGTTTTAATAGTTCTACTAGGTTTAGGATAATTTGTTCATTATAAATAAGCTAGGCTATTTCGGCCATCAATAAAGGAGAGCTGATTTTGAGTTTATGATTTTCGAGTGCATGAGCATTGAAAGGTTTTGTTTGAACCAAACACATAGATTGAGGTTTGTGTGCATCTCCTAATTGAGGTTAGTGAGAGATCCTCTAGTTCTCGAGGGAACATATAGAGTACTATCCTGGTTACTTGTCTCGTTTCTCTTCTATTAATTCACAAAGTTCGAACCTTTAATTACTAAAACGTGAGATTAAAGCGCTTAAAGTATTGTTCTTGTTTTAAAGCTTCCGCAATCACATCATTGTCTTGTGATTTGGTCATTTATCCTAAAATCGTGAGTTACAAAGGGTTCTTGTGAGTGTTCTTGTTCTTGAGTTTAAAAACATCGTCCAACTCTTGGAAGGGTGGTTTTAGATTCACATCATCTGGTATCAGAGCTTTGGTGAAGAAATTCATCGGAAAAATCGAGTTTTGGAGAAGAGACGAAACTGCCAGAATTCAACCAGTTTTTCATCCGACTTTGAAGGACGATTTCTCAACCTTCAGGAGTCCAAATTGGTTGATTGTTTTTTTCATTCTGCACAACTTTTTGTCTAGAATACTCACAGAATTTTTCAGATTTTTTTGAATTTTTTAGATATTAAACTGGGCACGTTTTTCGCAACTGCGCCAAAACGGAGCAAATCTGGCACACAGAACTTCAAACGACGATTCCTCCTTCATCCGGAAAGCTTTTCAGGAGTTTCTTTTTTTGATTCCGCTTGAAATTTCCTGAAGTTTACTAATCTGTAAGCCTTTGAGAGTCTCAAGGCCATTTACAGTTTCGTTTTGTTGTTCAATTTTACGGCAGTTTGCATCTTGTATTTGTAATAGTCTAGCAAAATAGTGAAATCATGGCTGATGGTGATCTTGCTAGGATGTTACAAGTAATAACTCAGAAGTTAGAAAACTTAGAGAGAAAATCAGAAGCAAATGATGAAGATAAGGCTCAACAAAAGACTAGGTTAGATGCTATGTCCGAAATGTTGATGCAAGCAAGTAGAAAACTGAATTTTCTTGAAAATGAGGAAGGTGAGATTAATACTCCTAGAAACTTTGATGAAGATAGGGGTTTGAGAATCGAGATGCCCGAATTTAATGGGGGACATGATAGTGAGGCTTTTCTTGATTGGATGAGGCAAATTGAAACCGTTTTTGATTATAAGGGGTATGATGATAGAAAAAGGTTTAAACTTGCTGTCCTAAAACTCACTAAACTTGCTGCCTTGTGGTATGAAAACCTCAAGTCCAATAGAAGGAGAGAGGGAAAAGAGAAGATAGACTCATGGGTTAAGTTGAAGAAAAAGATGAGGGATAAATGGGTTAGTAAGGAGTATGAGCAAGAACAGTACCTAAAACTTACCCACCTTTCCCAAGAAAATAACATGAGTGTGGAAGAGTACATGAAAGAGTTTGAAAAATTGTGCTTGATTTGTGATTTGCAAGAAAAGGAAACCTTTAAAATTGCTCGATTTGTTAAAGGTTTGGCCAAAGAGATAAGTAAGAAAGTCGAAGTGACTCACTATGCCACTTTTAGTGATGTTTGTAAACTTGCTTTGAAATATGAGGCACAAGCTAAGGAGGAAAAGGAGAAAGAGAAGCCCAAAACTTCTTCTTCTTCTTTCAAGGGTACTTCAAAATTTACTACTTTCAACTCTAAAGGGAGTACATTTCAAAGTAGAGCCTTTTCATCTAGTTCATCCAGTTCTAAACCTAATAAGGGGAAAGAAAAACAAGTGATTTCACCTAGTGAGCTTGCAACTAGGAGAAAATGTTTTAAATGCCATGGGAGGGGTCATATTGCTAGTGAATGTCCTAGTAAAACTGTTTTGACCGCCACTCAATGTGCTATAATGGATGAAGAAGAACAAATGTATAACTTTGTAGTGCAAGAAGAAGATGGCTATGTAGAAGATGACTTTGATGAAGAGATAGAACCCGAGGGTGAGTACAATATGATGGTTGTGAGGAAAGTGTTGTTTAGTGAGCCTCAAGTTGATGAGAGACAAAGAAACAACTTGTTTCATACTAGATGCAAGATTGGAGAGAAGACTTGCAATGTGATAGTCGATGGTGGTGCTCAAACGGATGTTATTTCCTCCGAAGCGGTGAGTAAGTTGAGACTTACCACTAGAGATCATGATGAGCCTTATAAGCTCAATTGGTTGAATGATGGCAATGGCATTAGGGTGAAGAAGCAAGCTTTGGTTTCTTACTCTATTGGCAAGTTTGAAGATGAGAGATGGTGCGACATTCTTCCTATGGATGCTTGTCACTTGTTACTTGGAAGGCCATGGCAATTTGACCATGATTCGGAGCACAAAGGCAAATCTAATGTATATCTTGTAACCACCAAAGATGGTAGAAAAGTGAAATTGCTTCCCCTACCCCCTAAAGTTGCTAAGAAAGACAAAGAAAAGAGCAACTATCTTGTATCTTGTAATGAGTTCGAGAAAATAGTGGAAGAAAATGGTGGGGGGTATGCTTTGGTTGTGAGGACCAAAGATGAGAATGAGACTACTTACAATAACTCACCACTTTTGGATGAGTTGTTGGAAGAGTTCAAAGATGTGTTTCCCAATGACTTGCCCCAAGGGGCCTCCCCCAATAAGGGGCATTGAGCATGCCATTGACTTGATTCCAGGATCACCTTTGCCCAACAAAGCTGCCTATAGGTGTAATCCGGAAGAGAGTAAGGAACTTGAAAGGCAAGTGAATGAATTGATTGAAAGAGGCTATGTGAGAGAGAACCTTAGTCCTTGCGCGGTTCCTGCCCTTTTAGTACCAAAGAAAGATGGTACTTGGAGAATGTGTGTTGATAGTCGTTCCATTAACAACATAACCATCAAATATCGCTTTCCTATGCCTCGTTTGCAAGATATGCTAGATGAATTGAGTGGTTCCTTAGTCTTTTCCAAAATAGACTTAAGGAGTGGATACCATCAAATGAGAATACGGGAGGGAGATGAGTGGAAAACGGCTTTCAAAACAAAGCAAGGGTTATATGAGTGGTTGGTTATGCCATTTGGGCTTTGCAACGCCCCAAGCTCCTTCATGCGGTTGATGAATGAAGTCCTTCGTCCATTCCTTAATGATTTTATTGTTGTTTACTTAGATGACATACTTGTGTATAGTAAAAACAATGAAGATCATGTAATTCATTTGAGGAGGTTGTTTGAAAAATTGAGGGAGATGAAGTTGTATGGCAAGATTGAGAAATGTGTATTCATGACTCCTAGTGTTGTATTCTTAGGATACATTGTAACAGGAGAGGGGGTGCATGTAGATCCGGAAAAGGTAAAGGCCGTACAATCATGGTTGGCTCCAACCAATGTGCATGAAGTAAGAAGCTTCCATGGACTAGCCTCCTTCTATAGGCGGTTCATCAAGAACTTCTCTACTATCATGGCTCCTATCACCGAGTTAACAAAGAAAGGTGAGTTTGAGTGGGGTGAGAGTGCGCACAAGGCCTTTGAGAAGGTCAAGCATATGCTTTGTAATGCTCCCATACTTGTACTTCCCGACTTTCACAAAGTGTTCGAGGTGGAGTGTGATGCGAGTGGGATTGGGATTGGTGCGGTTTTGATACAAGAGAGGAAGCCTGTGTGCTACTTTAGTGAGAAGTTAAATGGGGCTAAGCTTAATTATTCCACCTATGATCGTGAGTTCTATGCCATTGTGAGGGCTCTTGATCATTGGTCTCATTACTTAAGGCCTAAGCCTTTTGTCCTTCATTCGGACCATGAGGCGCTTAAGTTCATCCATGGGCAACAAAAGTTGAACCAAAGGCATGCCAAATGGGTGGAGTTTCTCCAAACATTGACCTTTAGTTCAAAATATAAAGATGGGAAGAGTAATGTAGTGGCCAATGCTTTGTCTCGTCGGAACTGCTTGCTTTCAATGGTGGATGCTAAGATTTTGGGTTTTGAACAACTCAAAGAGGGCTATCAACATGATCCTGATTTTGCAAGTGAGTTAGAGAGTCCATCAAAGGAGTTTGTGCAGCAAGATGGTTACCTCTTCAAGGGTAACAAGTTGTGTGTCCCCAAGAGTGGTGTGAGGGAGTTGTTGGTGAGAGAAGTGCATAGTGGTGGTTTGGCGGGTCACTTTGGCATCCAAAAGACTCTTGATATTCTTGGTGAGCATTTCTATTGGCCAAGAATGATCAAAGATGTGACTTTGGTTGTGGAGAGATGTGCTACTTGTCAAAAGGCAAAGGGTCACTTCACCAAAGGTCTCTATACTCCTCTTCCAGTTCCGGATGCCCCATGGGAGAGTGTTAGCATGGACTTCATTGTGGGATTGCCAAGAACTCAAAGGGGAAGAGATAGCATCATGGTTGTTGTAGATAGATTCTCTAAAATGGCTCACTTCATAGCTTGTAATAAAACTGATGATGCTGTAAAAGTGGCGGAATTGTACTTCAAGGAAGTAGTCAAACTTCCTGGCATTCCTCGAAGTATAGTTTCAGATAGGGACTCCAAGTTTCTTAGTCACTTTTGGAGGACCCTATGGAAGCTTGTTGGTACCAAGTTGCTGTTTAGCACCTCTCATCATCCCCAAACTGATGGGCAAACGGAGGTGACAAATAGAACTTTGGGTACATTGTTGAGAGGACTTGTAAGCAAAACGCAAAAAGATTGGGACATGAAACTAGCCCATGCGGAGTTTGCTTACAACCGAGCTCATTCCTTAACTACTTCTCGCTCCCCATTTGAAGTAGTTTATGGAGTGAATCCCTTTGTGCCTATTGATCTTGTTCCTATGGTTAAAGGGGATATTCTGGAGAAAGATGCTAAAAAGAGGGTGGAAGCCTTTCAAAAAACCTGTGAGCAAGTGAAGAAAAGAATTGAGGAGATGAATAAGAAATACCAAGAGAGAGCAAATAAACGACTAAAACAACCCATTTTTCACCCTGGGGATTTGGTTTGGCTTCATTTGAGGAAAGAAAGATTTCCCAAACTTCGCAAAAACAAACTCATGCCTCGTTCTGATAGTCCATTTAGAGTGCTTGAAAGGGTGAATGATAGTGCTTACAAAATTGAGCTTCCTGATGAGTTGATAGGTGTTAGTGCTACTTTCAATGTGGGGGATTTGTCTCCATAGTTAGATGATTCAAGTTTGAGGGCAAACTCTTCAAAAGAAGGGGAGAATGATCCAAAGTCTAGCCCACTTAAAGGCTCTTTGGTTCATGAACCGGTTGCACTTGTTTTAGAAGCTCTTGGTTTTTCTCCATTTGTTCTTAAGCCCGAGTTTGTTACTTGTTTAACTTGGAAGGTGGATTGAGGCGTGTATCACATTTTGAAGAGCCCAAGTTCTGTTTGGGTTACAAGCAAGGATGTAAAGGAAGCCCCAAGTTCTGTTTGGGTTCCTATTTATTTTTGTTGTTTTGGGTTGTAATAAAATCATGAGATTACTCATAAAGTATCTCATGATAGGCGTGTGCTTAGGAGTGATGATTAGGCAAGATAGGCGTGTGCTTAGGAGGAGTTTAAACTCCTTCGTTGCTGGTTATTTAACTTTGTAACAGCTCATTGAGTGAGCTTAATGAGGGGAGTGAATCAAGGAGCTTTTCATGCTCCTTGAAACTGATTTGGGGGGGCGTTTTCTTAGGGTTTGCTGAGTGTTTTGTGCTTCTTTCTTGCTGCTCCTAACTCTATTTAAGGACAGCTAATGTTCAACAAGCGCTTTTGAGTTTTGAAGTAAAAACCTTTGTGTTTTCAGTTTTTAGCTTTGGGTTTGTCTCAAGTTTGAAACTAACCCTTATTACTTTGAGTGAGTCTTGAGTGATAAGATTAGGGGGGATTGAGTGGGTCTTGTCTCTGGCCTAAGATCCCAAATCATTGAGTTTGTCTTGTGATTTGGTCATTTATCCTAAAATCGTGAGTTACAAAGGGTTCTTGTGAGTGTTCTTGTTCTTGAGTTTAAAAACATCGTCCAACTCTTGGAAGGGTGGTTTTAGATTCACATCAAATGCATTTGAATTTTATTTGATTCAATTAGCTTTGTTGAATGCATTTGAGTTTCATTTGATTCTATTAACTATGTGTGACTTCATTTGACTTTCATTTGATTCAATTAACTTTGTTTCACTTCATTTAACTTTAATTTAATTCAATTAGCTTTGTTTGACTTAATTTGACTTAATTTTGATTCAATTAGCTTTGTAGAATGCATTTGAGTTTTATTTGACTCAATTTGCTTTGTTGAATACATTTGAGTTTCATTTGATTCAATTAGCTTTGTTTGACGTCATTTTACTTTAATATGATTTAATTAGCTTTGTTGAATGTATTTGAGGATCATTTGATTCAATTAGCTTTATTTAATGCATTTGAGTTTCATTTGATTCAATAAGTTTTGTTTGACTTCATTTGACTTTAATTTAAATCAATTAGCTTTGTTGAATGCATTTGAGCTTCATTTGATTCAATTAGCTTTATTGAATGCATTTGAGTTTCATTTGATTCAATAAGTTTTGTTTGACTTTATTTGACTTTAATTTGAATCAATTAGCTTTGTTGAATGCATTTGAGTTTCATTTGATTCAATTAGCTTTGTTGAATGCATTTGATTTTCATTTGATTCAATTAGCTTTGTTGAATGCATTTGAGTTTCATTTGATTCATTTAGCTATGTTTGACTTCATTTGACTTTCATTTGATTCAATTAGCTTTGTTTGACTTCATTTGACATGAATTTGATTCAATTATCTTTGTTGAATGAATTTGAGTTTTATTTGATTCAATTAGCTTTATTGAATGCATTTGAGTTTCATTTGATTCAATAAGTTTTGTTTGACTTCATTTGACTTTAATTTGAATCAATTAGCTTTGTTGAATGCATTTGAGTTTCATTTGATTCAATTAGCTTTGTTGAATGCATTTGAGTTTCAGTTGATTCAATTAGCTTTGTTGAATGCATTTGAGTTTCATTTGATTCAATTAGCTTTGTTGAATGCATTTGAGTTTCATTTTATTCAATAAGTTTTGTTTGACTTCATTTGCCTTTAATTTGAATCAATTAGCTTTGTTGAATGCATTTGAGTTTCCTTTGATTCAATTAGCTTTGTTGAATGCATTTGAGTTTCATTTTATTCAATTAGCTTTGTTGAATGCATTTGAGTTTCATTTTATTCAATTAGCTTTGTTGAATGCACTTGAGGTTCATTTGATTCTATCAGCTTTATTGGACTTCATTTGAATTTCATTTGATACAATTAGATTTGTTTGACTTTATTTGATTCAATTAGCTTTGTTTTACTTCTTTTTACTTTAATTTGATTCAATTAGCTTTGTTGAATGCATTTGTGTTTCATTTGATTCAATTAGATTTGTTGAATGTATTTGAGATTTATTTGATTCAATTAGCTTTGTTGAATGCATTTAAGTTTCATTTGATTCAATTAGCTTTATTTGACTTCATTTGACTTTCATTTGATACAATTAGCTTTGTTGAATGCATTTGAGTTCCATTTGATTCAATTAGCTATGTTTGACCTTCATTTGACTTTCATCTTGATTCATTTAGCAAAATGGCGTGGCCTCTTCATTGCTTCTTGTCAAGGATTACAAGGTCATTAGTTTGGTTGGAGAAACCATTCACATTATCTTTCATGGTCCGGTTCTTACTAGCATTGATTCTTCTTTAGAGTCCTTTGTTAGTATGGTTTCTTAGTGCTTTCTTTTCTTTCTTGTTCTTAGGAGATTGAATAAGTTAGAGTTGTTTGTTTTCAATTAAATCCGGATTATGTAAGTGATTGATGTAATCAGTTAGTTATGTAATTCATTCGAATAGGATGTAATGATGTGCATTAAGTTACTACAAACAAGGAGTGTATGGAGGGCGTGGCTTTGAACGTGCAAAAGGAGTTAAAGGCTTTTTGAACCACTTAGTATGGACGTGTGAAGTGGCAGCCAAGCATCTTCAACAAACTCCCTTGATTGTAGGAGAGTGGGACGTGCATCAAGGAGCTTCTAACCACCTTTCAAATGGCGTGCAACATGCTGAAGATTAGGCACCTTATTTGTAGGAGTTAGTTGCTAGTATTTTCAGCTTTCTAGTTGTTAGTTAGTGCCGGTTATTAGTGCTGTTAGTGGCCCTAATTACGTGGCTTATTTCTTTAATTTTAATTATCAAAACTTCAGTTGTAATACTTAGGTTGTACTATAAAAGCAATTGAGATCAATGAGAACAACTAGAGAATTTTATGACTGAAAAACCGTGAGTATTCACACTTGTCTTCATTTCGTTTCTTGGATTGGAAACACTTGAATTCGCCTATGCTAGCTTAACTTAGCATGTTAAGTGGTGATCTTAGGACCTTTAGATAAATCAAAGTGGTGTGCGTTATCTTTGAGTTAGCTAGAGTTGCTCGAGTTTTGGGTTTAATTCCTTTAAGTCCGAAACTTGTTCTATCAACAAATTATCTTAAACCTTGTATGTGTCACTTGCTAGTCACGCATACAACATCTTGGTATCAGAGCTACAGTAATTCCTAACCTAAATACAGCCCAAGCACACGCCCAAACACAACCAAACACCCACCACCACCCATGGCTACATCCAACGATCCCCCGGAGAATTGGAGAGAATTCCTCAAGGCTCTAGACGAAGAAAAGAGAGAGTCTAATGCTCGAATGGAGTTATTGCAAGATCAAGTTAGACAACTCTCATTGAGATTAAGAATCAATCGAGGAGATCAAGACAAGGATCTCTCGGATGAAGAGAGCGAGCATACCTTGTTCAATTTTGAGCAAAGAAATGCCGTTCCAAGAGGAGTCACCAATCATGGACACTCTAATGATATCAAGGTTGATATCCCTGACTATGATGGTAGACTTGACGCTGATGGTTTCATTGAATGGCTAAGAACCGTGGAACGAGTTTTTGATTACAAGCAAGTTCCTGAAGAAAAGAGGGTTAAACTTGTTGCATTGAAGCTACGCAAGTACGCCTCTACTTGGTGGGCTAGTGTTTGCACCAAGAGAGAAAGAATGGGCAAGGAGAAGGTGAAAACGTGGGAGAAAATGAGGAAACTCCTCAAACAAAAATTTCTTCCTACATACTATATCCAAGAGAACTTTGCTAAGTTCCACCATTTGCAACAAGGAACTTCGAGTGTAGAAGACTATGCTCGAGAATTTGAAGCCTATTTGATGAAGTGTGATGTGAGGGAGGATGAACCACAAACGTTGGTTCGTTTCCTTGGAGGATTGGAGCCTCAAATAGCCAATGTAGTGGAGCTTCACACCTACACTACATTAGAGGAGTTAGTCTTGTTAGCCCACAAGGTGGAACGCCAACAAAAGACTAAAGGCAAAGGTAAATGGGATGCCTCACGCACCTTTACCAAAACCACACCATATACTAAGCCAACTCCTACTACTCAAAAGCCTAACCAACCTACCACCTATACTCCTAAACCAAACACAAAAATCGACACTATCCCTTCCTTAGGCAAGGCACCAAGGAGATGTTATAGGTGCCAAGGACTAGGGCACATTGCAACTGAGTGTCCTAACAAGAAGGTGATCAGCCTTGCGGAATATGAAGCCTTGGAGGATGTATTTGCTGATCAAGAAGAGGAGGAGGAATCCGGAGAGGAGTATGAAGAAGGACGAGTTGTTGGACCAGATGAAGGAGAATGCTTGGTAGTAAGACGCAATCTTAGTAATCTACCTATCCAAGAGGACCAACTACAAAGAGAAGCTATCTTTCACACTCGATGCACAATTGGAGGAAAGGTATGTTCATTGATTATAGATGGCGGAAGTTGTACCAATGTTGCTTCTCAAACTCTTGTAACTAAACTGAATTTAACAACCAACCCTCATCCCTCACCTTATATAATTCAATGGCTTAATCAAGGAAAAGGATTACATGTAACTTCACGTGTTTTACTTTCCTTTAGTATTTGTCGAACTTATGAAGAGGAGTTGTGGTGTGATGTGATTCCCATGGACGCTTGTCATGTGCTCCTTGGACGACCATGGATGTTTGATAGAAGAGTGAATCATGATGGCTATAAAAATACTTATTCCTTCACAAAAGATCACAAAAGAATCACCCTTACCCCTCTCATTCCCAAGCTACCCGACAAACAAAGCCATCAAAGCAAGAAAACCTTATCCCTCACAACCTTGATGAAATCTGATCATCAAGAATACAACTCTTTCAAGGAGTTGATCTTGAGTGGCCTAGACGAAATACCAACACCACAAGAGCCAACACACCCTTTGCTCACGCCTTTACTTGATCAATATGCTCACGTTTTTCCACCACAAATACCCCCTGGCCTACCTCCAAAACGTGACATACAACATAAAATCGACCTTATCCCCTAGGTGCTAGCCTTCCCAACAAACCAGCCTATAGGACCAACCCTAAGGAAACCGAGGAGATTAGGATGCAAGTGGAGGAGTTGTTATCTAAAGGAATGATTCGAGAGTCATTAAGCCCTTGTCTTTGTGCCTACCTTACTTGTACCAAAGAAGAATGGAGAATGGCGCATGTGTGTTGATAGTAGGGCCATCAATAAAATCACCATTAAGTATCGTTTTCCTATTCCTAGGTTAAATGATCTATTGGATGATTTACATGGTGCTAAGGTCTTCTCTAAAATAGACCAAAGGAGTGGGTATCATCAAATCCGAATACATGAAGGAGATGAGTGGAAAACGACCTTCAAGACAAAGGAGGGTTTGTATGAATGGCTAGTGATGCCTTTTGGCTTGTCGAATGCTCCAAGCACTTTCATGCGGCTTATGAACCAAACTTTGAAGCCATTTTTGGGTAGATTCGTGGTAGTCTACTTTGATGATATTTTGGTTTATAGCCAAACCGAGATGGAACATGTGGGGCACTTGCAACAAGTGTTCGAAGTGCTTGAAGGAGAAAAACTCTATGGAAACTTGGAGAAATGCCACTTCTTTTCTAATCAAGTAACTTTTCTTGGGTTTCTAGTCTCTCATGCAGGTATTGAAGTAGATGAAAAGAAGATCCAAGCCATCCAAGATTGGGCGGTTCCTAGCTCCATCTATCAAGTTAGGAGCTTCCATGGATTAGCTTCCTTCTATAGGAGGTTTGTTCGAGACTTTAGCTCCCTCATGGCACCAATCACCGAGCTAACCAAGTTGAAGCAATTCCAATGGAATGATCAAGCCCAAGCTGCCTTTGAAGAAGTTAAGAGGAGGCTCACTACGGCTCCTGTTCTTGCCCTTCCAAACTTCGAAGATATTTTTGAAGTAGAGTGTGATGCATCCGGAGTAGGTATTGGGGCAGTTCTCTCTCAAAATGGACGTCCAATAGCCTATTTCAGTGAAAAACTCAATGAGGCAAAACGCAAATATTCCACCTATGACAAGGAATTCTATGCCCTTGTGAGATCTCTTGAACATTGGCGCCATTACTTGATTGCCAAGGAGTTTATCCTTCATTCTGACCACGAGGCTCTCAAGTATCAAAAGCCAACAAAAACTTCAACCTAGACATGCTAAATGGGTCGAGACTATTCAAGCTTTCCATTTTGTAATCAAACACAAATCTGGAAAAATGAATAAGGGAGCCGACGCTTTATCAAGGAAGTATGCATTGCTAGGATCCCTAAAGGGTCGAGTCATTGGTCTCGAGGTATTGAAGGAAGATTACAAAGATGATCCTGATTTTGGTGATTTATGGGAGAAATGTCAAGTTCATGCTCAAGGAGACTATCATATCTTTGATGGTTTTCTTTTCAAGAAGAACCGGTTGTGTGTGCCAAAGCATAGTGTTCGAGAAACTCTAATCAAGGAGTTCCATGAAGGAGGATTAGCAGGGCATTTCGGCATTGAAAAGACTACAACAATGGTGAGTGATTATTTTTATTGGCCAAAGCTAATGCGTGATGTTGAGTATATCATTCGAAGGTGTTTAGTGTGTCAAAGAGCTAAGGGTCATTCTCTACCCCAAGGCCTTTACATGCCATTACCAACTCCTCAAGCACCTTGGGAAGACATAAGTCTCGACTTCATCACGGGGCGGCCAAGAACTCAACACCACAAGGATGCTATCATGGTGGTAGTTGATAGATTCTCCAAAATGGCTCACTTCATTCCAAGCCATACCACTCATGATGCGGTTCAAACAGCATTGTTGTACTTCAAAGAGGTAGTTCGCCTCCATGGAATCCCTCGAAGCATGGTAAGTGATAGAGATACAAAGTTTTTAAGCCACTTTTGGTTAACTCTGTGGAAGAAAATGGGGACCAAGCTCAAATTCAGTACCTCTAGCCACCCTCAAACGGATGGCCAAACTGAGGTGACCAATCGCACCTTAGGCACTTTGCTTAGGGCATTGGCTACCAAGAATCCTCGTCAATGGGAAGACATGCTTCCTCATGCGGAGTTTGCATATAATCGAGTTCCTCATAAGGTCACAGGTTTGAGTCCTTTTGCAATTGTCTATGGCATTAACCCTTGCACTCCTCTTGATCTCTCCCCTTTGCCTATTCACAATAAATTCAGTCAAGTAGCTCATGAACGAGCCAAGGAAATCAAGAAGCTACATGAAGTAGTTCGTGCAAGGATCATCAAAGCAAATGAGACACTCAAGCGTCGTATGGACAAGAAGAAAAAAGATGTGCAATTCAATCAAGGTGATTTAGTTTGGATCCATTTGCGCAAGGAACGATTTCCCTCAACGAGACGTTCTAAAGTCAGTCCTAGAAGTGATGGTCCATTCAAAGTTCTTGAGAAAGTGAACAATAATGCATACAAGCTTGAACTTCCTGGTGATTATGGAGTCTCCGCAACATTTAATGTAAGTGATCTTAGTCCTTTTTATGAAGATGAAGGTTCTATTCCAAGTTTGAGGACAAACTTGTAATAGCCTCAATTTTTAAGCCGAGGTTATTTTAATAAACATAATTTATTAACGTACTAATCCGTACGTAAATTGTTGTGTTTTAATGAATAAATATCTGATTTATGAGGTTATGTGCATTATGTCTATGGATGTGGACGTTAAGTGTTATTATGTGATTATTAATACGAATTATGAATTCAGGCAAGTCATTTGTAAGTTACGTTAGGAACGTTGAATATCGTTCCGGAGTTTTGAAATTTGTGATTATGATCGGTGTTGTCTTTAAGTTATCTTAAAGTTTGAGATTAAGGGCCAATTAAGCTAAAAGACTTTCATTAAGGTATAAAATTTAGTTTGGAAATTTAGTTAAGAATAATTAAGGATTAGGAAGTGATTGAGGAGATAATCCAAAGCTAATAACCTTGAGAATTCTAGATAGTTCCTAAGCAAGGGAAATGACGATTTTGCCCCTAATACTAAATCAAAATCATGATCTTGCCATTACCCATTCTCTATATATAAGTGATCAAGGACCCAAAGTTATTTCATCTGATTTCATCAAACAAAACACACCAAAAAAATCACTAACACTCTCTCCTCTTCTTCTCGCCAGAACTGGCGTGTTCCAAGGCTGCACTTTGGCAGCTTGTCTCTTGTGATTTCTTGCTTTGAATCTTACATGCAATCCTTGTCCTAGGATCCTCAAGATGTTCTTCATACTGGGCAATTGTTATTTTTGAGATATCACATCCATAGCATCAAAGAAAACAAAGAAAGGTATGATGTTGCTAAACTATAGCATTTATGAGATTTAGTAGATTGGAAACTTGATTACTTTGGGTTAATTGCTGAATTTTAAGTTATGAATATTTTAATTAAGGTCTTATGGAGTTGTTGGAGAAGATCTAAAAGTTGTTGAAAGATATTTGATTCATATATACCGGAATAAGGTACACAAGCTCCACCACCTAAACTTTGTTTCTAGCTTTGATCATGGAATTTGTTGTGGAATTGTGGATACTTGGATTATGTTTGAATGTGTATAAAAACTTATTTGCATGTGTTTTCTTATGGAAGATATTGTGTTAAAAATGTCTTGCATGTCAAGTTCCCTAGGACTCTTTGAATAACTGGGTAAGAAAGTGATTATCTATTCTCTTGAGCTATGCTGCCGTGACTTTCCCTGCCAAATATCTTTCTTTTACACTCTGTTTTTAGCCTTGGTGTCTCTTGGAAATGGTAGGTCTTGAAAAGTTATTGAATTTAGGCCCAAAAATCACTCCATTTGGAGTTGTACATCAAAAGTTATGTTGTCCGGAAGTTGTTATGTGCATAACAAGTTCCTTCAAAAATTTATCAATCCTTGCTATATCTCGATTGCGTTTTGATTACAGATCCTGTTGTGGCTAAACTTTCATGATATTTCCTTGGAACATTTATGTCTTGATTATCAAATAAATCTTTGCTTCATTTACCTCATTAAACACGCAACCTCAATTCATGGAGTAAAGGAACACCTAAAACTCTATTTTTGCCTAGTTGTTTTCCGGGTTAAATAACCATGTTTCTTTGGTTTATTAATTACCTTTAAATGTTGAATACCTACTGAATGTATCCATTTATTTGCTTATCTACCTAAACCATAGCCAAGCAGAAAAGTTTCGATACAAATTCACACCTAAAACCCATATTTTGATATTAACACCGAAACTATGACATTGATCACTTTAGTACTTGTGTGGCGTAGTCTTTTCATATATCTAAGAACCTCTTTATGAATACCAATTTATACTGCCATTTCTTATTGGTCACCTTATCAACCACTCTGGTTAACCACAATGATTATTTTCCGAAACCTTATTAATAAGTCACTTTTCCGGTATGGTGGAACTTGACATAGCAAGCTTGTTTTACGAAACTTGTTTTGATAAGTTGAAGTTTGTTATGATGGTTGAAATAGTGATTAAGTATAAGTATTTGAGCATAAGTATTTCAGTATAAGTATTTAAGTATAAGTATTTGAGCATAAGTATTTCAGTATAAGTATTTAAGTATAAGTATTTGAGCATAAGTATTTAAGTACAAGTGTTGAGTATAATTATTCTTGTATGATTACAAGTTTTGTTTTATAAGGGGAAGTGAACAACATTTGTGGAGCAGGTTTGCTCATTATGTGTTTAGAGCGGGTATTGCTCTGTTATGTGGGGTCATGACCTAAAAGTCTTGCAAGCAAGGAAATAAGAAAGGTGGGGAGACGTCCCTCAAAAGTCTGGAGTTGTGGCTCAGCCCTTCCATTCGTGTTCCTTCCCAGAGTTAAGATATCTTAAGTATGAGTATGAAAAGTTTTTAAATGACTGTGGAGAATAATGTCACGGAATTTCGTTGATAGTTTTCATTGAAAATTACTCGATATACTCATAACATGATTATTGCTTTCGCAATGTTTAAGAAAGAAAAGTATCTTTGTGGTTGAATAAAGTGAAAGTATTTGACAAACCAATTATGCTGTTATGTTTAAGTAAATCCTATTTTCAGCCACCATATTATTTTGGAAAGAGTGGGACTTGTGTACCAGCGTAAGCTAACCTGTTTTGTTCTTTGAACCTGTCCTGGTGGGGGCAGATTCATTCGTTTTGCAGGATTAGAAAAAATGAGCGGATTAGCTCCTCGTGTCCAAACGTGAAGTTATGATCAATCTGTTTAGTCCGCTATGAAACTATCTCGTTTTATATGATGATTCTTAGCAAGTTAATCATGGGTTTCCAGTTTGTAATCTTGGTACTTAAAACTTATTGTAAGAACTATTTTATTATAACTTATTTTCGTATTATGCTTAGATACTATGAGACTTCCTACCTTTCCTTGGGAGGGAAGGTGCCGAAGTCCGCGCTAACAGTCACTCTAATTACCAGCTTAACTTTGTAAATTAGCAGTATTAGGTCTTAATTAAGCTTTTTATTTGGAGCGAGGCATTACAAGTGGTATCAGAGCCAAGGTTTTCGAAATCCAAAATTAAGTATTGCTAATTTGCAAGTTTTGGAAACAATAAGAGTGTTTACATATTTTCTTAAGAAAGGAAAATTAAAGCCAATTTCCTATATATATAAAAGCTTTCAAAACATTTGTGATACGTGTGTGATTATGTTTGTGCTATGTGAATTTATGTGTACGAATGTGTATGGGAATGATATGAGATTTGGTATAAATGGTTCTGAGTATATTCCATTAAAGCGTAAGTGAGAATATGCTTATAAAAGGAGGACTCAACACCTATTACGTTATTGATAAATGGTAAATGACGCGGTTGACCATGCTAGTTAGCCACTAGGTCACAGTTTGGGGATAGAAAGAGGTTATGGAAGCTTGTGGGAGCCATTAAAGGAAACCAAGGACTTAAGTCAATGTGATTTGTGAGCCATGGGCTAGTTCTCGTCAAGTCTAATGGAATCTGTTAGAATTGTATAGGTTTACTGAAGCGATTCAAGGTTATGATGTAATTATGAACAATAAGGATAAGAGTTTGTTAAGGTTGGAAATGTTGTGGAAGAAACTGAGGTGAGATCAATGATACTCTGGAGTGCTAGAGGCAGGGTTAGCCATACCAGACAATTCTCATCATGGAACGACATATGAACGTAAAACTTGTGGAGAGAAAGACGGAGTGGAAGATAATTGGTGGTACTAAAGCTTTGTGTTAGTATTTCTTTTATGAATGTAATTATAAATAAATTTGTTGTGAAACTATGAGGATAAGTTGGAACAAAGAGTGTTTATATGAGGATGTAAACTCAACTAGCTACGTTGGTATTATTTAAGTAAGCTTTGTTTTTGCATTAAGCTAGTGGTGTAAATGGAGAGCTAGGAATTAATTGTTATGAGTTTATAAAGGAACGGATATGAAGTTAGGAGTAATATGGACATGTTCAAACATTGAGACGTACTATTGTAACTTATGGACTAGAGATTAATATGGATAATGAGTGTAAGTAATTGGAGTATAAGTTTCAGGTAGATAGCTAGATCCTGGTATATTTATGAATGATAGGGTGATATGGAGTAAGATTTATTAGCATATAATAATAAATGTCGTAGACAATTTGTTAGGATGTAATATTTTGTCCAGGTAGAAGGTATGGGGGCAGTAAACTCCGAACATATGGATATCTTTTCGGTAATATAAGAATCAATATGATTGTGAAATAACCTAATCGGAGGCGTTACAGATTGTGATGGGGAAATTGACCAGGTTATACTTTTAGAGTCTATATATGTTAGTTATAAGTACTTTGTGATTTGCTTTATAAATAACTTGTATTCCTCCAATAACATGTGTTGTAGTTGGCTATGTTATGGGTTTCGATTGTGAAATGAACTTGAATACGAATAAGTTTTATGTTTCTCTTATATGTTTTGAAGAAAAGAAACCATTTTGGAACTTGGAATCTTAGATATTGCTAATTAGATTGGAATCTGTATATAACAGATTTGGAATATATTCCCTCAGATATATCAGTTGAACATTGTTATGAAACATAGGTGAAAATCGGGAGTTGCTTTAGGGATTGAAACTTAAGATAATTGGATCTTATTCGACCTTGGAGGAGTCATATGATTGTGCTCTAGAGTAAGCGTGGATTGGAATGCTTTTTTTTTAAAAAAAAAAATTTCATTGTAAAGCCTTAGCTAATTTGTTGTTTGGGGACTGCACATTTAAGTATCTCCAGCGCTTTTTGTTAAACTTCATTAAGGCAACTTATATAATTGATAGAGGGTCGGGTTGTTGTAAATGATTATTTAGAGATTGTGTAATTAAGATAGCGATAGCCAAGGTTGCAGGTAGGTTTAATATTTCTCAAGGTTGCAGGTAGGTTTAATATTTCTCAATTTTGAGTATTATAATGTAATCTTGGAGGATGCTTTGGGCTGAGCAAGAACCGAGCAATCATCAAATATTATTAGGTGAAATCACCAAGCAAAGATGGTATTATATAGCAAGGTGTGTCGTCAAGCTCTGAAGAACAAAGCAAAGTGATAAATGTGAATATGTTACTGGGAAGTATTGATTTTGCAATTCAGATAGTTAATTAGAACCATAAGAAGGTAATTGGGATGGGGAAAAAAAAAAAAACTAGATGCACGCAGCAAGTGAAGATATTTCGGAAATGTCACTTAGGATGAGTTAAGGTCACTATAAGTTTGTGGAAACACTGATCGAGCTTAGTAATGCACCCGTAGTTCTTATAAATACGATGTAGTGATATTTTAAATCTTATTAGACTATATTATGACAAGTTTGTAGATGATATTTTGGTATGTTTAAAGAATTTAGAAGCGCGTCCTAAAGAAGTATTAAGGAAAGAATAAAATTAGAGTGGTCAGAGAATTATGAGGAAGCTTTCCAGAAGTTAAAAGAAAATGTTAACCAATGCCCTTGTTCTAGCTCCGCCTTCTAGGATGGAAGTACTTAAGATGTATAGCTATGTTTCTCATAAAGGGTTGGCATGAATATTAATGTAACATCAGTAAGTGACAGCCTACACCTCTAGGTAGTTAAAGTTATCAGGAAATTACCTTGCACATGATCTGGAATGGAAGTTGAGGAATTTGCCTTAAAAGTATAGAGGTTTTACTAAATTAACCTGGAAGGTTTATACTGAACATTAAAACTTAAGGTATATCCTTATTTAGAAAGATATGAAAGTGAGATAGCAAAGGTAGCTAGAATTGCTCAAGGATATGATGTAGACATTTGGTACCACCGGGGAAGGCAAATGTCGTAGTAGATGCTTTGAACAGGGAAACCTCAGCAGGGAAATTATGTCACCATTTGAATATCATATGAGTTATATCAAGAGTAATGCAATTGGAGTTGAATGTTAGTAAGGAAGAAGAACTGCAAGGAGAACTAAATGTTTTGTAATAAAAGTATTCCTTTTGAGAAAATTGAAATAAGTAAGTGCAAATTAAGTTTATCAAGGAACTAAGGACAAAGATAGAGAAAAACGAGATAACTGATTTCCAAGTATATGTTTGTGGAAGCCTACAAATACATAGGAAATTGGGTGTACCGAAAATTCAAAACTGAAAAAAAAAATATATAAAAGATTATGAAGGAGACGTTTAGCAAGGCGTACTCAGTTCCTCATTAAAGGGGTGTGATGATTCACGATATAAAGACGTATTTTTGATGAAGAGGTTTGAAGCAAGGGGTGCCGCAATATGTCGCATAATATTTAAATTGCCAAGAAGAGAAGTGTGAGGGGAGAAGTGGCACGAGCAGATAGGGTGTTTTATCGAATGCTGAAAGATATATGTTGCAAGTTTATGTATTGGAATTTAAGGGTTCATGGAGAGATAAATTAGAATGGACGGAATTCTTCTATAACAAAAAGCTACCAATCGAGTATAACTTTGTATGAAGATCTGTGTGGTGATAAAGGTCGAACACTTTTTTTGTTGGGATGACGTGAGCCTGGAATTCCAGTAAGGTCTGTAAGATCATGAAACTAAGAAGCGAGTATGAGAAATTCGAGGAAAAAAAAAATGGAGATAGTTCAGGTTATAGGTATTTAACCTTTGTTTTAAGAACTATTATGGTCAATTTACGAATACTTCAAGAGGTGTTTGTCATAATTATGATTGTCATTTTTGGCTGTCAATTGCCATCATATAAGCGTTAAGAGTGCGATTTTAAAGCAACATGAATTCCGATATGTTCTATCTGGATTGTTTCCTTTTAAGTTATTTAAAGAGAACAAACTTAAGTTCCGCAATTTTGTTGCACTAAATGGTTACGACCAATCAAATCTGTAAATAGATTTGTAACTCATGTTTTCCTCTGGATTACTAGAAGAAGTTGTACGATATTGTTACCTTAAGAGATTTGAGTATATGTTATAAAAGTTTTGAAACTTTGGGTTATAAATTATGGAGATGTGAATCTGTGAAATTAAGAATTAAGTAATGTTACATTAAGACTCTTGATAAAATAAAATAAAAAATAAAAAAAAATAATCAAAAAAAAGGGGAAAGTATGACAAGGCAGGCATTACTTTAGCCAAGGAACTAAGAACCAATCGTGGAACATAAAGAATAACATGTGGGAACAAATTAGATATACGAGGTCGTTATCCGCAGTTACTCTAAGGTACGATATAAGTTTCGAGACGAAACCTCTTTAAGGGGGGTAGAGTGTAATAGCCTTAATTTTTAAGCCGAGGTTATTTTAATAAACATAATTTATTAACGTACTAATCCGTACGTAAATTGTTGTGTTTTAATGAATAAATATCTGATTTATGAGGTTATGTGCATTATGTCTATGGATGTGGACGTTAAGTGTTATTATGTGATTATTAATATGAATTATGAATTCAGGCAAGTCATTTGTAAGTTACGTTAGGAACGTTGAATATCGTTCCGGAGTTTTGAAATTTGTGATTATGATCGGTGTTGTCTTTAAGTTATCTTAAAGTTTGAGATTAAGGGCCAATTAAGCTAAAAGACTTTCATTAAGGTATAAAATTTAGTTTGGAAATTTAGTTAAGAATAATTAAGGATTAGGAAGTGATTGAGGAGATAATCCAAAGCTAATAACCTTGAGAATTCTAGATAGTTCCTAAGCAAGGGAAATGACGATTTTGCCCCTAATACTAAATCAAAATCATGATCTTGCCATTACCCATTCTCTATATATAAGTGATCAAGGACCCAAAGTTATTTCATCTGATTTCATCAAACAAAACACACCAAAAAAATCACTAACACTCTCTCCTCTTCTTCTCGCCAGAACTGGCGTGTTCCAAGGCTGCACTTTGGCAGCTTGTCTCTTGTGATTTCTTGCTTTGAATCTTACATGCAATCCTTGTCCTAGGATCCTCAAGATGTTCTTCATACTGGGCAATTGTTATTTTTGAGATATCACATCCATAGCATCAAAGAAAACAAAGAAAGGTATGATGTTGCTAAACTATAGCATTTATGAGATTTAGTAGATTGGAAACTTGATTACTTTGGGTTAATTGCTGAATTTTAAGTTATGAATATTTTAATTAAGGTCTTATGGAGTTGTTGGAGAAGATCTAAAAGTTGTTGAAAGATATTTGATTCATATATACCGGAATAAGGTACACAAGCTCCACCACCTAAACTTTGTTTCTAGCTTTGATCATGGAATTTGTTGTGGAATTGTGGATACTTGGATTATGTTTGAATGTGTATAAAAACTTATTTGCATGTGTTTTCTTATGGAAGATATTGTGTTAAAAATGTCTTGCATGTCAAGTTCCCTAGGACTCTTTGAATAACTGGGTAAGAAAGTGATTATCTATTCTCTTGAGCTATGCTGCCGTGACTTTCCCTGCCAAATATCTTTCTTTTACACTCTGTTTTTAGCCTTGGTGTCTCTTGGAAATGGTAGGTCTTGAAAAGTTATTGAATTTAGGCCCAAAAATCACTCCATTTGGAGTTGTACATCAAAAGTTATGTTGTCTGGAAGTTGTTATGTGCATAACAACTTCCTTCAAAAATTTATCAATCCTTGCTATATCTCGATTGCGTTTTGATTACAAATCCTGTTGTGGCTAAACTTTCATGATATTTCCTTGGAACATTTATGTCTTGATTATCAAATAAATCTTTGCTTCATTTACCTCATTAAACACGCAACCTCAATTCATGGAGTAAAGGAACACCTAAAACTCTATTTTTGCCTAGTTGTTTTCCGGGTTAAATAACCATGTTTCTTTGGTTTATTAATTACCTTTAAATGTTGAATACCTACTGAATGTATCCATTTATTTGCTTATCTACCTAAACCATAGCCAAGCAGAAAAGTTTCGATACAAATTCACACCTAAAACCCATATTTTGATATTAACACCGAAACTATGACATTGATCACTTGAGTACTTGTGTGGCGTAGTCTTTTCATATATCTAAGAACCTCTTTATGAATACCAATTTATACTGCCATTTCTTATTGGTCACCTTATCAACCACTCTGGTTAACCACAATGATTATTTTCCGAAACCTTATTAATAAGTCACTTTTCCGGTATGGTGGAACTTGACATAGCAAGCTTGTTTTACGAAACTTGTTTTGATAAGTTGAAGTTTGTTATGATGGTTGAAATAGTGATTAAGTATAAGTATTTGAGCATAAGTATTTCAGTATAAGTATTTAAGTATAAGTATTTGAGCATAAGTATTTCAGTATAAGTATTTAAGTATAAGTATTTGAGCATAAGTATTTAAGTACAAGTGTTGAGTATAATTATTCTTGTATGATTACAAGTTTTGTTTTATAAGGGGAAGTGAACAACATTTGTGGAGCAGGTTTGCTCATTATGTGTTTAGAGCGGGTATTGCTCTGTTATGTGGGGTCATGACCTAAAAGTCTTGCAAGCAGGAAATAAGAAAGGTGGGGAGACGTCCCTCAAAAGTCTGGAGTTGTGGCTCAGCCCTTCCATTCGTGTTCCTTCCCAGAGTTAAGATATCTTAAGTATGAGTATGAAAAGTTTTTAAATGACTGTGGAGAATAATGTCACGGAATTTCGTTGATAGTTTTCATTGAAAATTACTCGATATACTCATAACATGATTATTGCTTTCGCAATGTTTAAGAAAGAAAAGTATCTTTGTGGTTGAATAAAGTGAAAGTATTTGACAAACCAATTATGCTGTTATGTTTAAGTAAATCCTATTTTCAGCCACCATATTATTTTGGAAAGAGTGGGACTTGTGTACCAGCGTAAGCTAACCTGTTTTGTTCTTTGAACCTGTCCTGGTGGGGGCAGATTCATTCGTTTTGCAGGATTAGAAAAAATGAGCGGATTAGCTCCTGTGTCCAAACGTGAAGTTATGATCAATCTGTTTAGTCCGCTGCTATGAAACTATCTGTTTTATATGATGATTCTTAGCAAGTTAATCATGGGTTTCCAGTTTGTAATCTTGGTACTTAAAACTTATTGTAAGAACTATTTTATTATAACTTATTTTCGTATTATGCTTAGATACTATGAGACTTCCTACCTTTCCTTGGGAGGGAAGGTGCCGAAGTCCGCGCTAACAGTCACTCTAATTAACAGCTTAACTTTGTAAATTAGCAGTATTAGGTCTTAATTAAGCTGCTATTTGGAGCGGGCTGTTACAAAACTTCTCTCAAGAAGAGGAGGATGATGGCGTGGCCTCTTCATTGCTTCTTGTCAAGGATTACAAGGTCATTAGTTTGGTTGGAGAAACCATTCACATTATCTTTCATGGTCCAGTTCTTACTAGCATTGATTCTTCTTTAGAGTCCTTTGTTAGTATGGTTTCTTAGTGCTTTCTTTTCTTTCTTGTTCTTTGGAGATTGAATAAGTTAGAGTTGTTTGTTTTCAATTAAATCCGGATTATGTAAGTGATTGATGTAATCAGTTAGTTATGTAATTCATTCGAATAGGATGTAATGATGTGCATTAAGTTACTACAAACAAGGAGTGTATGGAGGGCGTGGCTTTGAACGTGCGAAAGGAGTTGAAGGCTTTTTGAACCACTTAGTATGGACGTGTGAAGTGGCAGCCAAGCATCTTCAACAAACTCCCTTGATTGTAGGAGAGTGGCACGTGCATCAAGGAGCTTCTAACCACCTTTCAAATGGCGTGCAACATGCTGAAGATTAGGCACCTTATTTGTAGGAGTTAGTTGCTAGTATTTTCAGCTTTCTAGTTGTTAGTTAGTGCCGGTTATTAGTGCTGTTAGTGGCCCTAATTACGTGGCTTATTTCTTTAATTTTAATTATCAAAACTTCAGTTGTAATACTTAGGTTGTACTATAAAAGCAATTGAGATCAATGAGAACAACTAGAGAATTTTATGACTAAAAAACCGTGAGTATTCACACTTGTCTTCATTTCGTTTCTTGGATTGGAAACACTTGAATTCGCCTATGCTAGCTTAACTTAGCATGTTAAGTGGTGATCTTAGGACCTTTAGATAAATCAAAGTGGTGTGCCTTATCTTTGAGTTAGCTAGAGTTGCTCGAGTTTTGGGTTTAATTCCTTTAAGTCCGAAACTTGTTCTATCAACAAATCATCTTAAACCTTGTATGTGTCACTTGCTAGTCACGCATACAACACAAATGAAACTCAAATGTATTCAACAAAGCTAATTGAATCAAAATAAAGTCAAATGAAGTCAAACAAAACTTATTAAATCAAATGAAACTCAAATGCATTCTATAAAGCTAATTGAATCAAATAAAACTTAAATGCATTCAACAAAGCTGATTGAATCAAATTCAAGTCAAATGAAGTCAAACAAAGCTAGTTGAATCAAATGAAAGTCAAATGAAGTCAAACATAGCTAAATGAATCAAATGAAAATCAAATGCGTTCAACAAAGCTAATTGAATCAAATGAAACTCAAATGTATTCAACAAAGCTAATTGATTCAAATTAAAGTCAAATAAAGCCAAATAAAACTTATTGAATCAAATGAAACTGAAATGCATTCAATAAAGCTAATTGAATCAAAATGAAACTAAAATGTATTCAACAAAGCTAATTGAATCAAATTAAATTAAAATGAAGTCAAACATAGGTAATTGAATGAAATTCAAGTCAAATGAAGTCAAACAAAGCTAATTAAGTCAAATGAAAGTCAAATAAAGTCAATCATAGCTAAATGAATCAAATGAAAATCAAATGCATTCAACAAATCTAACTGAATCAAATGAAACTCAAATGCATTCAACAAAGCTAATTGAATCAAATGAAACTCAAATGCATTCAACAAAACTAATTGAATCAAATTAAAGTCAAATGAAGTCAAACAAAACTTATTGAATCAAATGAAACTCAAACGCATTCTATAAAGCTAATTGAATCAAATGAAACTCAAATGCATTCAACAAAGCTAATTGAATCAACTGAAACTCAAATACATTCAACAAAGCTAATTGATGCAAGATACGTGCATGGATTACTTCACCAACTATGTTTAATTGCTTTCCTAGGTTGTTGCATGGTTTTACTTTACTTTTAAAGTAGAGGTTTTACATGTAACGAAAAATATGTCTTTTATTATGTTTGTTAGTTAAATTAGTTAACGTCGTTGAGTCATTTTTATTTTAGTTGCTTGTAATAAGTTGGCCGAAATCTGAGTTGTAATAGCTCTAGGATTAGGCGTGTGATTCTAGGCATTTTAGGAAAGTCTTGAGCATCTTTCCTTATGCTTGAGTTTCCTTAAATTGAGCTAGATTCTAGGCTTAAGATTAGGGGAAACTTTCCTTAAAATATTTGCTAGTTGGTGTGTGATGTAATGCCTTGGAGGGCAAGGGTTTCTTGCTGCCCTTATTATAAATAGGCGCCTAGTCCATAATAAAAAGGAGGTGAATTGATTTTGAGAATTGTGAGCGTTGCTTATTTCGGTTGTTAACCAAAACAATACTTGTTGCGACTTGTATTCATCTTCTAATTGCGATTAGGAAGAGACCCTCTTATTCCTGTGAGAATCAAGAGTACTATCCTTGTTTTATTTCTTATTTTCAGTTTTCATTCATAAAAACACCAAAAAAAACGTCACTTAGATTCTAGGGTATACTTTGTGAATTTTCAGACTTTCGAAATCATATCAGTTGGTATCAGAGCAGTAAGGTTGTAGAGGCTCGTGAAGGCGCGTGCTAGCTTAGATTGAGCTGAAATTTTGTGTGGAGACAGTAAACATCTTGAAGTTTATTGTGTCAAAATTTCGCAGCAATCCAATCAGTAACAAAGTCACAGCAACCAGAAACTTTTGCGTAAACTTTCTGGCAGATTCAATCAGTTCTAAGGTAAACTTTAGGAAACTCATTCTCCTAGCATATAATGAATTTTTGAGAGTTTCTTGGCTTAGAATTGGACTAATTTTTGTCTACTTTAAGACTGGAAAGTTTCATAATTTTTGAAGAAGGTTTGCTAATTAATTGAGCACGTTTTGTACAATTGGTCAAAACCGAGCTATTCTGGACCAGTTTTGTGAGAATTAAAACTGCAAACAATTGGTTGGGTATTTGTTGATGAAATTTTGGTAGAGTGTTGCAGACATATAGGGCTATGTTGTGACAAAATTTCATGAAATTTCGAGCTGTTTTACTTAGGTTTTAAATCTCGAATTTTTATTGAAAATTTCTGGACAGTTTCTGCATTATATTAAACCAACTATGAATTGTCGTTTCTATTCTTATGATGAGTTAACAACTGATGAAATTCTTGAGGAATTATCACTACGACTACAACCAAAGTGGGATTTGATGTATGACTCAGATCAATATTTGGATGAAAAGCTTAGTAGTTATCTTGAAGATGTTCCTTGCACTGTAGAAGAATGGTTTTCATTGTTGAAGATGAAGAAAAGATTGAAACTTGTAAGGATAAAGATTTGATCTTTGAAGTTTCTCATGTTGAAGATGAATTCAAAACTGAATCTTTGGATTGTGCAAATAACAAAGATCCATCCTTTGACATTCAAGATGATTTAAAGCTTGACTTTTTGGCTTGTACAACCATCAAAATTCCGATCTTTGATATTCCATGTGCGAACAAAGCTACAAAGCAGTGTGGATTACAACATTATGAAACATCCTCTACTGATTTTGATACAAGTCAAGGTCAAGGTCAAGCTACAAATGATCCGATTTGTTTAGTTCTTGAAGTGTTCGGGTTCAAGTTAAATTCAAACTCCTCATTTGTGTCATTTCTTAAGTGGAACGATGATTCCATTGATGAAGCTTGAAGGTGACACCATTTCTAGAGTCTTAGTTATTTTAATTAAGTCTTTAATTTTCAGCAAATAAGGTCCGAAAAATATCTTGTGATATTTCGACCAAGATAGGCGTGTCATTAGGCGTGTGATTTGGTCCTTGTGCTCCAAGTTTGCAAGTTGTCATTGAGTTGTAATATTTTCCTTATTTCTTGGTTTCCTTATGTATTTAGGCGTGTGAAGGGGGATTGGGGGCTGATTTGGTTGTTTCCTTATTTACTCCTTTATTCTCTCCTAGAATCAAGGGATTAAGATGTAAGGAATTAAGGAATGTTTCCTTAATTCTTATGGCTGATTTTCGGCCCTTACTTGGTCCTTGGAGGACAAGTTTATTTTTATTATTATAAATAATAGTTCCATGCTATCATCAAGGGCATGTGAGATTTACCTAAAACTTTGTTATTGAATTTAATTGTGTGATCAATTACTTTCGCCCATTAAGTTCATTTTCAGGAGTGATTATTTACTTAGTGTTTAATCTACTTTATTCCAGGAGTGGTGTAAGTGAGATTAAGAGTTAATTAAAATATTCAGGAGTGATTATTTTAATTATCATATCCGGTGACTTAATCATAATTTTCGGACTTATTTAATTCATCAAGTTCGAACCTTTGCTCGAGATTCTTGATTGCTCATTCACTTTGGACGTGTAATCATATCAGTTGGTATCAGATTTTTCCAGGAGGGTGAGGATAGAAGGGATTCTTCTTTCATTGGTAAGTGCTTCTACTTTGTTCGATCCTTAATTGGGGTTTTGTGTGGTTGTGGCTTGCTATTTCTTCCGTGACGTAGCATCTTATTTGAGTTATAATGTCGGAATTGGCTGAAATAAAAGCTCTTATTGAGAAACTCCATAACACTTTAACGAGGAAAAGGAGAAAACGGAAAAATTAACAAGTAGCTCATAATATTCTTGCGGGTAAAGTGAACAATAAAAACAACCCTAATCACATTGACTATGAATCGATGTTGAAGAGGTTCACGTGGTTAAACCGACTTATGATAATGATAGGGGATTAAACTAGATGACTTTACTTGGTGATTCTAGTCCCGAGGATTTACTTGAATGGATTCGTCAACTTGAGAAAATTTGTGATTATAAGGGATTTGATGATGAGAAACGTTTTAAAATTGCCACCATTAGACTAACTAAGTATGCTGGAATTTGGTTAGAGAGTCTAAAGGCAAAAAGGGCGAGACTTGGGAAACCTAAGCTTAAAAGTTGGACTAAGCTTAAGAGGAAATTACATGAAAAGTTTGTTCCTAGTGACTTTATTCAAAGGCAATACATGAGAAAGAACTCTTTGACTCAAGATGTGGCAAGTGTGCATGATTATATGGTTGAATTTGACAAGTTATGTTTGATTTGTGATGTTGATGAAGTCGAACAAGAGAAAATTGCTAGGTTTGTTAATGGACTTAATAAATCTATTGCTAGAAAGGTTGATGTGTCGAATTATAGCACTTTTGATGATGTGTGTCGATTGGCTTTAAAATTTGAAAGGCATGAATTGGATGAAAAGAAATCATATGGGGGAAAATTCGGCCCTAATAAAACCAATTCTTCGTCTTCTTTCGTCCCTTCTTCTTCTAATTCTTCTAAACCCTTTGAAAAGAAAGATAATCCTTCTAAGGGGGAACAAAAGGGGGAACGACCTAAAGTGGTGATTTCTAAGGAAAAGTGGGAGGAAACTCGGAAGTGTTTTAAGTGTCAAGGGAGGGGTCACATTGCTAGTAATTGTCCATCTAGAAAAACCTTGACTATGAGACAATACATAAACCATAGAAGAGGAGGAGAGAATGTATGACATTATGTGCGAGAAAGAGGAAGAATGTGAAAGTGATGACAATGAGATTGCATATGCCGAAGATGAGTCTAGGATGCTTGGGGTTATTAGGAGAACTTTGCATGTTGATCATTCTCCTAACCATGATCAAAGAGAAAATTTGTTTCACACTAGATGTCGAATTGGTGAATTTACATGTAACGTGATTATTGATAGTGGTTCATGCACGAATGTGGTTGCTTCTAATGTGGTTTCCAAGTTGAATTTGATTGTTAGAGACCATCCACATCCTTATAAGTTGAGTTGGTTGGATGACAAAACTGGTTTGTTGGTGAAAAAACAAGCTCTTGTGTCGTTTTCTATTGGGGGTTACAAAGATGAGTTGTGGGGTGATGTTCTACCCATGAGTGCTTGTCATCTTCTTCTTGGTAGACCTTGGCAATATGATCGAAAAGTTGTTCATGAAGGGGAAACCAATGTGTACACGGTTTTGATGGGTTCTAAAAGGATTCGGTTGGTTCCTTTGTCTCCTAGTTCCATGGCACCCAAGAAGGTGGTTGAAAGGAAACAAAACTTGTTTCTTTCGGCCAAAGAATTCGAGAAAGAGGTAGAGTTGGAAGGACATTGTTATGCTTTATGTATTAAACTTGCTTTAACTAACGATGTTTCTTCTAGAAATCCGAAACTTGCAGCACTATTGGACGAGTTTTGTGATGTGTTTCCGGAGGAATTGCCTCAAGGTTTGCCACCATTGAGAGGCATTGAGCATGCTATTGATCTTGTGCCAGGCGCACCTTTGCCAAATAAGCCGGCATATTGATGTCATCCCGTAGCTTTTAAGGAGCTACAAAAACAAATTGAAGAGTTGATTGACCGAGCCTATGTAAGAGAAAGCATGAGTCCATGTGCCGTTCCCGCTTTGCTTGTTCCTAAGAAAGATGGTACTTGGAGGATGTGCATTGATAGTAGAGCCGTCAACAATATTACAATCAAGTATCGTTTTCCTATGCCTAGATTGGAGGACATGCTTGATGAGTTACATGGAGCTTCGATTTTTTCGAAGATTGACTTGAGGAGTGGCTATCATCAAATGAGAATTCGTGAAGGAGATGAATGGAAAACCGCTTTCAAGACCAAACAAGGTCTATATGAGTGGATGGTGATGCCCTTTGGTCTTTGCAATGCTCCTAGTTCTTTTATGAGGCTTATGAACGAGGTACTACGTCCCTTTCTTAACAAGTTTATCGTTGTCTATCTAGATGATATTCTTGTATATAGTACTAGTGTTGAGTCTCATTTACTTCACTTGAGAGCTTTATTTGAAAAATTAAGAGAGCAAAAGTTGTATGGAAAAATGGAAAAGTGTGATTTTCTTGTACCTAGTATTGCTTTTCTTGGTTACATTGTGTCTAGGGATGGAGTTCATGTGGATCCGGAAAAAGTGAAGGCCATGTCTTCATGGTTGGCGCCTACAAATGCTCATGAATGCCGAAGCTTTCATGGTCTAGCTTCCTTTTATAGAAGATTCATCCGAAATTTCTCAACCATCATGGCACCAATCACGGATTTGATGAAGAAAGGGGAGTTTTCATGGAACTCTCATGCTCAAAAGGCGTTTGATGAAGTCAAAGAGCTGCTTTGCAACGCTCCTATCCTTGCCTTGCCGGATTTCAACAAGTTGTTCGAAGTTGAATGTGATGCTAGTGGACTTGGAGTTGGGGCGGTTTTGCTTCACGAAAGGAGGCCCATTGCCTACTTTAGTGAGAAGTTTAGTGGCGCCAAACTCAACTACTCCAACTATGATCGTGAATTCTATGCAATTGTGAGAGCCTTGGATCATTGGTCTCATTACTTGAGGCCCAAGCCTTTCATTCTTCATTCGGATCATGAAGCACTCAAATACATCCATGGACAGCAAAAGCTCAACCATAGGCATGCTAAGTGGGTTGAATTCCTACAAACCTTCACTTTTTCGTCTAAGTACAAGGAAGGTAAGAATAATATTGTTGCGGATGCCCTTTCAAGGCGTTCTTATCTTTTAGCCATGGTTGATGCAAGGGTGTTGGGGTTTGAACACTTAAAGGATTTATATGATGGTGATGATGATTTTCATGAGTCTTTTAAGAGCCCTAATGGTTTGTTTGTGTTACAAGAGGGATTTTTGTTTAAGGGAAACAAGCTATGCATTCCTAAGAGTGGCGTGAGGGAGTTGCTTGTGAGAGAAGTCCATAGTGGTGGGGTGGCTGGTCATTTTGGCGTGCAAAAGACATTAGACACTTTCCATAAAGGTCGAAGGTCGAAGAGTATTTATTGGCCTAACATGATGAGGGATGTTCATATGGTGGTTAGTAAGTGTGCTACTTGTCAAAGGTCGAAGAGTACTTTCCATAAAGGCCTTTATACTCCATTACCCGTACCTGATACACCTTGGGATAGTGTGAGCATGGATTTCATTGTAGGATTACCAAGAACTCAAAGGGGGAAGGACGCAATTATGGTGGTGGTGGATCGATTTTCGAAAATGGCTCATTTTGTTCCTATGCATAAAACTGATGATGCTTTGCATGTGGCGGATTTGTACTTCAAAGAGATTATTCGATTGCATGGTATTCCTAGAAGTATTGTTAGTGATCGTGATACAAAGTTCCTTAGTCACTTTTGGAGGAGCTTATGGAAGATGGTGGGGACTAAGTTACTCTTTAGCACAAGTCATCATCCTCAAACTGATGGCCAAACTGAAGTAACTAATAGAACTCTTGGAGCTTTGTTGCGTGGCTTGGTGAGTAAGACACAAAAGGATTGGGATATAAAGCTAGCTCACGCCGAGTTTGCTTATAATCGAGCTCATTCTTCTACTACTTCTAAGTCTCCATTTGAGGTGGTCTATGGTATCAATCCTTTCCTTCCTATTGATTTTGTGTCACTAACTAAATCTGAAATTCATGTTGATTCAAAGAAGAGGTTGGAAGCCTTTAAGAAGACTTGTGAGCAAGTGAAAGCACGAATTGAGAAGATGAATACTCAATACAAAGAACGGGCCAACAAGCATAGAAGACAACCGAAATTTCAGATTGGCGACTTGGTTTGGATTCATTTGAGGAAAGAACGGTTTCCAAGTAGAAGGAAGAACAAGCTTATGCCTAGAGCTGATGGTCCATTCAAAGTTATTGATGTGATTAATGAAAGTGCTTATAAGATCGAGCTTCCAAGTGATTATGGAGGTGTGAGTGCAACCTTCAATGTTGGTGATCTTAGTCCTTATTTAGATGATGAAAATTTGAGGACAAATTCTTTTGAAGAGGGGGAGAATGATACAAGTCAAGGTCAAGGTCAAGCTACAAATGATCCGATTTGTTTAGTCCTTGAAGTGTTCGGGTTCAAGTTAAATTCAAACTCCTCATTTGTGTCATTTCTTAAGTGGAACGATGATTCCATTGATGAAGCTTGAAGGTGACACCATTTCTAGAGTCTTAGTTATTTTAATTAAGTCTTTAATTTTCAGCAAATAAGGTCCGAAAAATATCTTGTGATATTTCGACCAAGATAGGCGTGTCATTAGGCGTGTGATTTGGTCCTTGTGCTCCAAGTTTGCAAGTTGTCATTGAGTTGTAATACTTTCCTTATTTCTTGGTTTCCTTATGTATTTAGGCGTGTGAAGGGGGATTGGGGGCTGATTTGGTTGTTTCCTTATTTACTCCTTTATTCTCTCCTAGAATCAAGGGATTAAGATGTAAGGAATTAAGGAATGTCTTATGGCTGATTTTCGGCCCTTACTTGGTCCTTGGAGGACAAGTTTATTTTTATTATTATAAATAATAGTTCCATGCTATCATCAAGGGCATGTGAGATTTACCTAAAACTTTGTTATTGAATTTAATTGTGTGATCAATTACTTTCGCTCATTAAGTTCATTTTCAGGAGTGATTATTTACTTAGTGTTTAATCTACTTTATTCCAGGAGTGGTGTAAGTGAGATTAAGAGTTAATTAAAATATTCAGGAGTGATTATTTTAATTATCATATCCGGTGACTTAATCATAATTTTTGGACTTATTTAATTCATCAAGTTCGAACCTTTGCTCGAGATTCTTGATTGCTCATTCACTTTGGAGGTGTAATCATATCAGATTTTTATTGTCATGATGTTGTTATTTGTCATACACATCCACAAACCTCATGGATTCCACTTCTATTTCTCATACGTGTACTTGTTCTTATGGTTCATGGTTATCGTGCGTGGATGATTGCTTGGTTACATCAAAACTTGAGACAAGTTTTTTTCAAGAGGGGGAGAATGATGCAAGATACGTGCAAGGATTACTTCACCAACTATGTTTAATTGCTTTCCTAGGTTGTTGCATGGTTTTACTTTACTTTTAAAGTAGAGGTTTTACATGTAACGAAAAATATGTCTTTTATTATGTTTGTTAGTTAAATTAGTTAACGTCGTTGAGTCATTTTTATTTTAGTTGGTTGTAATAAGTTGGCCGAAATCTGAGTTGTAATAGCTCTAGGATTAAGCGTGTGATTCTAGGCATTTTAGGAAAGTCTTGAGCATCTTTCCTTATGCTTGAGTTTCCTTAAATTGAGCTAGATTCTAGGCTTAAGATTAGGGAAAACATTCCTTAAAATATTTCCTAGTTGGTGTGTGATGTAATGCCTTGGAGGGCAAGGGTTTCTTGCTGCCCTTATTATAAATAGGCGCCTAGTCCATAATAAAAAGGAGGTGAATTGATTTTGAGAATTGTGAGCGTTGCTTATTTCGGTTGTGTTCAAAACAATACTTGTTGCGACTTCTATTCATCTTCTAATTGCGATTAGGAAGAGACCCTCTTATTCCTGCGAGAATCAAGAGTACTATCCTTGTTTTATTTCTTATTTTCAGTTTTCATTCATAAAAACACCAAAAAAAACGTCACTTAGATTCTAGGGTATACTTTGTGAATTTTCGGACTTTCGAAATCATAGCACTAATTGAATTAAGTGAATGTCAAATGAAGTCAAACTAAGCTAATTGAATCAAATGAAAGTCAAACGAAGTCAAACATAGCCAATAGAATCAAATGAAACTCAAATGCATTCAACAAAGCTAACTAAATCAAATGAATCTCAAATGCATTCAACAAAGCTAATTGAATTAAATGAAACTCAAATGCATTCAACAAAGCTAATTGAATCAAATGAAACTCTAATGCATTCAACAAGGCTAATTGAATCAAATTAAAGTCAAATGAAGTCAAACAAAACTTATTGAATCAAATGAAACTCGACTGCATTCTATAAAGCTAATTGAATCAAATGAAACTCAAATGCATTCAACAAAGCTACTTGAATCTAATTAAAGTCAAATGAAGTCAAATAAAACTTATTGAATCAAATGAAACTAAAATGCATTCTATAAAGCTAATTGAATCAAATGAAACTCAAATGCATTCAACAAAGCTAATTGAATCAACTAAAACTCAAATACATTCAACAAAGCTAAATGAATTAAGTGAATTTTAAATGAAGTCAAACTAAACTAATTGAATCAAATGAAAGTCAAACGAAGTCGTTATAGCTAATAGAATCAAATAAAACTCAAACGCATTCAACAAAGCTAATTAAATCAAATGAAACTCAAATGCATTCAACAAAGCTAATTGAATTAAATGAAACTCAAATGCATTCAACAAAGCTAATTGAATCAAATGAAACTCAAATGCATTCAACAAAGCTAATTGAATCAAATTAAAGTCAAATAAAGTCAAACAAAACTTATTGAATCAAATGAAACTCAAATGCATTCTATAAAGCTAATTGAATCAAATGAAACTCAAATGCATTCAACAAAGCTAATGGAATCAAATTAAAGTCAAATGAAGTTAAACAAACCTTATTGAATCAAATGGAACTCAAATGCATTCTATAAAGCTAATTGAATCAAATGAAACTCAAATGCATTCAACAAAGCTGATTGAATCAAATTCAAGTCAAATGAAGTCAAACAAAGCTAGTTGAATCAAATGAAAGTCAAATGAAGTCAAACATAGCTAAATGAATCAAATGAAAATCAAATGCGTTCAACAAAGCTAATTGATTCAAATTAAAGTCAAATAAAGCCAAATAAAACTTATTGAATCAAATGAAACTGAAATACATTTAATAAAGCTAATTGAATAAAAATTAAACTAAAATGAATTCAACAAAGCTAATTGAATCAAATTAAATTAAAATGAAGTCAAACATAGGTAATTGAATCAAATTCAAGTCAAATGAAGTCAAACAAAGCTAATTAAATCAAATGAAAGTCAAATAAAGGCAAACATAGCTAAATGAATCAAATGAAAATCAAATGCATTCAACAAAGCTAATTGAATCAAATGAATCTCAAATGCATTCAACAAAGCTAATTGATTCAAATTAAAGTCAAATGAAGTCAAATAAAACATATTGAATCAAATGAAACTCAAAAATGTTCAGTAAAGCTAATTGAATCAAATGAAAGTCAAATTCATTCAACAAATTTAATTGAATCAAAATAAAGTCAAATGAAGTCAAACAAAGCTAATTGAATCAAATGAAACTCAAATGTATTCAACAAAGCTAATTCCGTCAAATGAAACTCAAATGCATTCTACAAAGCTAATTGAATCAAATAAAAGTCAAATAAAGTCAAACAAAGCAAATTGAATCATATTAAAGTTAAAAGAAGTCAAACCAAGCTAATTGAATCAAATAAAAGTCAAATAAAGTCAAACATAGCTAATAGAATCAAAAGAAACAAAAATGCATTTCACAAAGCTAATTGAATCAAATGAAGTTCAAATGCATTAAACAAAGCTAATTGAATCAAATTAAAGTCAAATGAAGTCAATCAAAGCTAATTGTATCAAATGAAAGTCAAATGAAGTCAAATAAAGCTAATTGAATCAAATCAAAGTCAAATGAAGTCAATCAATGCTAATTGCATCAAATGAAAGTCAAATGAACTCAAATAAAGCTAATTGAATCAACTGAAACTCAAATACATTCAACAAAGCTAATTGAATTAAGTGAATGTCAAATGAAGTCAAACTAAGCTCATTGAATCAAATAAGAGTCAAACGAAGTCAAACATAGCTAATAGAATCAAATGAAACTCAAATGCATTCAACAAAGCTAATTAAATCAAATGAAACTCAAATGCATTCAACAAAGCTAATTGAATTAAATGATACTCAAATGCATTCAACAAAGCTAATTGAATCAAATGAAACTCAAATGCATTCAACAAAGCTAATTGAATCAAATTAAAGTCAAATAAAGTGAAACAAAACTTATTGATTTAAATGAAACTCAAATGCAATCTATAAAGCTAATTGAATCAAATGAAACTCAAATGCATTCTATAAAGCTAATTGAATCAAATGAAACTCAAATGCATTCAGCAAAGCTAATTGAATCAAATTAAATTAAAATGAAGTCAAACATAGGTAATTGAATCAAATTTAAGTCAAATGAAGTGAAACAAAGCTAATTAAATCAAATGAAAGTCAAACATAGCTAAATGAATCAAATGAAAATCAAATGCTTTCAACAAAGCTAATTGAATCAAATGAAACTCAAATGTATTCAACAAAGCTAATTGATTCAAATTAAAGTCAAATGAAGTCAAATAAAACATATTAAATCAAATGAAACTCAAATGCATTCAACAAAGCTAATTGAATCAAATGAAACTCAAAAGCATTCAACCAAGCTAATTGAATCAAATTAAAGTCAAATGAAGTCAAACAAAACTTATTGAATAAAATGAAACTCAAATGCATTCTATAAAGCTAATTCAATCAAATGAAACTTAAATGCATTCAACAAAGCTGATTGAATCAAATTCAAGTCAAATAAAGTCAAACAAAGCTAGTTGAATCAAATAAAAGTCAAATGAAGTCAAACATAGCTAAATTAATCTCATGAAAAACAAATGCGTTCAACAAAGCTAAGTGAATCAAATGAAACTCAAATGTATTCAACAAAGCTAATTAATTCAAATTAAAGTCAAATAAAACTTATTGAATCAAATGAAACTCAAATGCATTCATTAAAGCTAATTGAATCAAAATGAAACTCAAATGCATTCAACAAAGCTAATTGAATAAATTAAATTAAAATGAAGTCAAACATAGGTAATTGAATCAAATTCAAGTCAAATGAATTCAAACAAAGCTAATTAAATCAAATGAAAGTCAAATAAAGTCAAACATAGGTAAATGAATCAAATGAAAATCAAATGCATTCAACAAAGCTAATTGAATCAAATGAAACTCAAATGTATTCGATAAAGCTAATTGATTCAAATTAAAGTCCAATGAAGTTAAATAAAACATATTAAATCAATTGAAACTCAAATGCATTCAGTAAAGCTAATTGAATCAAATGAAACTAAAATACATTCAACAAAGCTAATTGAATCAAAATAAAGTAAAATGAAGTCAAACAAAGCTAATTGAATCAAATGAAACTCAAATGTATTCAACAAAGCTAATTCAGTCAAATGAAACTCAAATGCATTCTACAAAGCTAATTGAATCAAATAAAAGTCAAATGAAATCAAACAAAACTTATTGAATTAAATGAAACTCAAATGCATTCTATAAAGCTAATTGAATCAAATGAAACTCAAATGCATTCTATAAAGCTAATTGAATCAAATGAAACTCAAATGCATTCAACAAAGCTAATTGAATCAAATTAAATTAAAATGAAGTCAAACATAGGTAATTGAATAAAATTCAAGTCAAATGAAGTCAAACAAAGCTAATTAAATAAAATGAAAGTCAAATAAAGTCAAACATAGCTAAATGAATCAATTGAAAATCAAATGCATTCAACAAAGCTAATTGAATCAATTGAAACTCAAATATATTCAACAAAGCTAATTGATTCAAATTAAAGTCAAATGAAGTCAAATAAAACATATTAAATCAAATGAAACTCAAATGCATTCAGTAAAGCTAATTGAATCAAATGAAACTAAAATACATTCAACAAAGCTAATTGGATCAAAATAAAGTAAAATGAAGTCAAACAAAGCTAATTGAATCAAATGAAACTCAAATGTATTCAACAAAGCTAATTCAGTCAAATGAAACTCAAATGCATTCTACAAAGCTAATTGAATCAAATAAAAGTCAAATAAAATCAAACAAAACTTATTGAATCAAATGAAACTCAAATGCATTCTATAAAGCTAATTGAATCAAATGAAACTCAAATGCATTCTATAAAGCTAATTGAATCAAATGAAACTCAAATGCATTCAACAAAGCTAATTGAATCAAATTAAATTAAAATGAAGTCAAACATAGGTAGTTGAATAAAATTCAAGTCAAATGAAGTCAAACAAAGCTAATTAAATAAAATGAAAGTCAAATAAAGTCAAACATAGCTAAATGAATCAATTGAAAATCAAATGCATTCAACAAAGCTAATTGAATCAATTGAAACTCAAATATATTCAACAAAGCTAATTGATTCAAATTAAAGTCAAATGAAGTCAAATAAAACATATTTAATCAAATGAAACTCAAATGCATTCAGTAAAGCTAATTGAATCAAATGAAACTCAAATGTATTTAACAAAGCTAATTCAGTCAAATGAAACTCAAATGCATTCTATAAAGCTAATTGAATTAAATGAAACTCAAATGCATTCAACAAAGCTAATTGAATCAAATGAAAGTCAAACGAAGTCAAACATAGCTAATAGAATCAAATGAAACTCAAATGCATTCAACAAAGCTAATAGAATCAAATGAAACTCAAATGCATTCAACAAAGCTAATTGAATCAAATTAAATTAAAATGAAGTCAAACATAGGTAATTGAATAAAATTCAAGTCAAATGAAGTCAAACAAAGCTAATTAAATAAAATGAAAGTCAAATAAAGTCAAACATAGCTAAATGAATCAATTGAAAATCAAATGCATTCAACAAAGCTAATTGAATCAATTGAAACTCAAATATATTCAACAAAGCTAATTGATTCAAATTAAAGTCAAATGAAGTCAAATAAAACATATTTAATCAAATGAAACTCAAATGCATTCAGTAAAGCTAATTGAATCAAATGAAACTAAAATACATTCAACAAAGCTAATTGGATCAAAATAAAGTCAAATGAAGTCAAACAAAGCTAATTGAATCAAATGAAACTCAAATGTATTCAACAAAGCTAATTGATTCAAATTAAAGTCAAATGAAGTCAAATAAAACATATTAAATCAAATGAAACTCAAATGCATTCAACAAAGCTAATTGAATCAAATGAAACTCTAAAGCATTCAACAAAGCTAATTGAATCAAAATAAAGTCAAATGAAGTCAAACAAAACTTATTGAATAAAATGAAACTCAAATGAATTTTATAAAGCTAATTGAATCAAATGAAACTCAAATGCATTCAACAAAGCTGATTGAATCAAATTCAAGTCAAATGAAGTCAAACAAAGCTAGTTGAATCAAATGAAAGTCAAATGAAGTCAAACATAGCTAAATTAATCTAATGAAAATCAAATGCGTTCAACAAAGCTAAGTGAATCAAATGAAACTCAAATGTATTCAACAAAGCTAATTGATTCAAATTAAAGTCAAATAAAACTTATTGAATCAAATGAAACTCAAATGCATTCAATAAAGCTAATTGAATCAAAATGAAACTCAAATGCATTCAACAAAGCTAATTGAATCAAATTAAATTAAAATGAAGTCAAACATAGGTAATTGAATCAAATTCAAGTCAAATGAATTCAAACAAAGCTAATTAAATCAAATGAAAGTCAAATAAAGTCAAACATAGGTAAATGAATCAAATGAAAATCAAATGCATTCAACAAAGCTAATTGAATCAAATGAAACTCAAATGTATTCAATAATGATAATTGATTCAAATTAAAGTCAAATGAAGTTAAATAAAACATATTAAATCAATTGAAACTCAAATGCATTCAGTAAAGCTAATTGAATCAAATGAAACTAAAATACATTCAACAAAGCTAATTAAATCAAAATAAAGTAAAATGAAGTCAAACGAAGCTAATTGAATCAAATGAAACTCAAATGTATTCAACAAAGCTAATTCAGTCAAATGAAACTCAAATGCAATATACAAAGCTAATTGAATCAAATGAAACTCAAATGCATTCAACAAAGCTAATTGAATCAAATTAAATTAAAATGAAGTCAAACATAGGTAATTGAATAAAATTCAAGTCAAATGAAGTCAAACAAAGCTAATTAAATCAAATGAAAGTCAAATAAAGTCAAACATAGCTAAATGAATCAAATGAAAATCAAATGCATTCAACAAAGCTAATTGAATCAAATGAAACTCAAATGTATTCAACAAAGCTAATTGATTCAAATTAAAGTCAAATGAAGTCAAATAAAACATATTAAATCAATTGAAACTCAAATGCATTCAGTAAAGCTAATTGAATCAAATGAAACTAAAATACATTCAACAAAGCTAATTGAATCAAAATAAAGTAAAATGAAGTCAAACAAAGCTAATTGAATCAAATGAAACTCAAATGTATTCAACAAAGCTAATTCAGTCAAATGAAACTCAAATGCATTCTACAAAGCTAATTGAATCAAATAAAAGTCAAATGAAATCAAACAAAACTTATTGAATTAAATGAAACTCAAATGCATTCTATAAAGCTAATTGAATCAAATGAAACTCAAATGCATTCTATAAAGCTAATTGAATCAAATGAAACTCAAATGCATTCAACAAAGCTAATTGAATCAAATTAAATTAAAATGAAGTCAAACATAGGTAATTGAATAAAATTCAAGTCAAATGAAGTCAAACAAAGCTAATTAAATCAAATGAAAGTCAAATAAAGTCAAACATAGCTAAATGAATCAAATGAAAATCAAATGCATTCAACAAAGCTAATTGAATCAAATGAAACTCAAATGTATTCAACAAAGCTAATTGATTCAAATTAAAGTCAAACGAAGTCAAATAAAACATATTAAATCAAATGAAACTCAAATGCATTCAGTAAAGCTAATTGAATCAAATGAAACTAAAATACATTCAACAATGCTAATTGAATCAAAATAAGTAAAATGAAGTCAAACAAAGCTAATTGAATCACATGAAACTCAAATGTATTCAACAAAGCTAATTCAGTCAAATGAAACTCAAATGCATTCCACAAAGCTAATTGAATCAAATAAAAGTAAAATGAAATTAAACAAAACTTATTGAATAAAATGAAACTCAAATGCATTCTATAAAGCTAATTGAATCAAATGAAACTCAAATGCATTCAACAAAGCTAATTGAATCAAATGAAAGTCAAACGAAGTCAAACATAGCTAATAGAATCAAATGAAACTCAAATGCATTCAACAAAGCTAATAGAATCAAATGAAACTCAAATGCATTCAACAAAGCTAATTAAATCAAATGAAGCTCAAACGCATTCAACAAAGCTAATTGAATTACATGAAACTCAAATGCATTCAACAAAGCTAATTGAATCAAATGAAACTCAAATGCATTCAACAACGCTAATTGAATCAAACAAAACTTATTGATTCAAATGAAACTCAAATGCAATCTATAAAGCTAATTGAATCAAATGAAACTCAAATGCATTCCATAAAGCTAATTGAATCAAATGAAACTCAAATGCATTCAGCAAAGCTAATTGAATCAAATTAAATTAAAATGAAGTCAAACATAGGTAATTGAATCAAATTCAAGTCAAATGAAGTCAAACAAAGCTAATTAAATCAAATCAATGTCAAACATAGCTAAATGAATCAAATGAAAATCAAATGCATTCAACAAAGCTAATTGAATCAAATGAAACTCAAATGTATTCAACAAAGCTAATTGATTCAAATTAAAGTCAAATGAAGTCAAATAAAACATATTAAATCAAATGAAACTCAAATGCATTCAACAAAGCTAATTGAATCAAATGAAACTCTAAAGCATTCAACAAAGCTAATTGAATCAAAATAAAGTCAAATGAAGTCAAACAAAACTTATTGAATAAAATGAAACTCAAATGCATTCTATAAAGCTAATTGAATCAAATGAAACTCAAATGCATTCAACAAAGCTGATTGAATCAAATTCAAGTCAAATGAAGTCAAACAAAGCTAGTTGAATCAAATGAAAGTCAAATGAAGTCAAACATAGCTAAATTTATCTAATGAAAATCAAATGCGTTCAACAAAGCTAAGTGAATCAAATGAAACTCAAATGTATTCAACAAAGCTAATTGATTCAAATTAAAGTCAAATAAAACTTATTGAATCAAATGAAACTCAAATGCATTCAATAAAGCTAATTGAATCAAAATGAAACTCAAATGCATTCAACAAAGCTAATTGAATCAAATTAAATTAAAATGAAGTCAAACATAGGTAATTGAATCAAATTCAAGTCAAATGAATTCAAACAAAGCTAATTAAATCAAATGAAAGTCAAATAAAGTCAAACATAGGTAAATGAATCAAATGAAAATCAAATGCATTCAACAAAGCTAATTGAATCAAATGAAACTCAAATGTATTCAATAAAGCTAATTGATTCAAATTAAAGTCAAATGAAGTTAAATAAAACATATTAAATCAATTGAAACTCAAATGCATTCAGTAAAGCTAATTGAATCAAATGAAACTAAAATACATTCAACAAAGCTAATTAAATCAAAATAAAGTAAAATGAAGTCAAACGAAGCTAATTGAATCAAATGAAACTCAAATGTATTCAACAAAGCTAATTCAGTCAAATGAAACTCAAATGCATTCTACAAAGCTAATTGAATCAAATGAAACTCAAATGCATTCAACAAAGCTAATTGAATCAAATTAAATTAAAATGAAGTCAAACATAGGTAATTGAATAAAATTCAAGTCAAATGAAGTCAAACAAAGCTAATTAAATCAAATGAAAGTCAAATAAAGTCAAACATAGCTAAATGAATCAAATGAAAATCAAATGCATTCAACAAAGCTAATTGAATCAAATGAAACTCAAATGTATTCAACAAAGCTAATTGATTCAAATTAAAGTCAAATGAAGTCAAATAAAACATATTAAATAAAATGAAACTCAAATGCATTCAAGAAAGCTAATTGAATCAAATGAAACTAAAATACATTCAACAATGCTAATTGAATCAAAATAAGTAAAATGAAGTCAAACAAAGCTAATTGAATCAAATGAAACTCAAATGTATTCAACAAAGCTAATTCAGTCAAATGAAACTCAAATGCATTCTACAAAGCTAATTGAATCAAATAAAAGTAAAATGAAATCAAACAAAACTTATTGAATAAAATGAAACTCAAATGCATTCTATAAAGCTAATTGAATCAAATGAAACTCAAATGCATTCAACAAAGCTAATTGAATCAAATGAAACTAAAATGCATTCAACAAAGCTAATTGAATCAAAATAAGTAAAATGAAGTCAAACAAAGCTAATTGAATCAAATGAAACTCAAATGTATTCAACAAAGCTAATTCAGTCAAATGAAACTCAAATGCATTCTACAAAGCTAATTGAATCAAATAAAAGTAAAATGAAATCAAACAAAACTTATTGAATAAAATGAAACTCAAATGCATTCTATAAAGCTAATTGAATCAAATGAAACTCAAATGCATTCAACAAAGCTAATTGAATCAAATGAAAGTCAAACGAAGTCAAACATAGCTAATAGAATCAAATGAAACTCAAATGCATTCAACAAAGCTAATAGAATCAAATGAAACTCAAATGCATTCAACAAAGCTAATTAAATCAAATGAAGCTCAAACGCATTCAACAAAGATAATTGAATTACATGAAACTCAAATGCATTCAACAAAGCTAATTGAATCAAATGAAACTCAAATGCATTCAACAACGCTAATTGAATCAAACAAAACTTATTGATTCAAATGAAACTCAAATGCAATCTATAAAGCTAATTGAATCAAATGAAACTCAAATGCATTCTATAAAGCTAATTGAATCAAATGAAACTCAAATGCATTCAGCAAAGCTAATTGAATCAAATTAAATTAAAATGAAGTCAAACATAGGTAATTGAATCAAATTCAAGTCAAATGAAGTCAAACAAAGCTAATTAAATCAAATCAAAGTCAAACATAGCTAAATGAATCAAATGAAAATCAAATGCTGATGTGATTCTTGAAACAAGAAACACGAAATTAGGCTCTTTTAATGTAGTTTAGTGGCTTTCTTTAACTTTCTTGATTAAAAGATAAGATCTTTTATGAAAATCAGTAGCAAGAAACAAGTATATTGGCGTATTTCGTCTCAATAACTCGTTTGGTAACCAGGATATGGAGAACTTAGGCGTATTTCGTCTCAAAGTTCAACTAGGGGTTTTTGGATTCTCTCCGGATTCGTTTTGGATTCTCTCCTAAATCTGTAATTCACAAGAATTAACTTAAACATACTCTCTCCTTTATTAATATGACCGAATGGTCTATTTATAGTGAAAATAATCCTAAACCTAGTAGAACTATTAAAGCAAAGTAACCTAAACCTAGTATAACTAGTAAAGCATAAAAGATAAACATACCAAATTAATCTATCATCACACGGCTGTGACTGATTTTTTCACACGCCTAATGTGATTAGGATTAGGACTCCTAACACTACTCAAACTCTAATTAAAATAAAGTCCTAATTCAATTGAAACTCTTAAACAAACTATGAATTAAAACCCTAAATTACATAGAATTCTAACAGAACTAGAACTCTACATAACCAATACTTCTATTTCACATCAAACTCCCCTTCTTGAAAGAAACTTGTCCTCAAGTTTTGGTGTAGCCAAGCAATCATCCACGAACGAAAGCCATGATCCATAGGAAGTAGCACACATACGCGAAACAAATGGTGAGGCCATGATGCTTGTGGACGTGTAGTGCAAAGGACTGTAGGCGTAGCCCAAAAAGCGTGAGAAGCTGCTGCAGATTTAGGTACCCAATGCTTCATTGGAGCTTTCTTCACACATATGGCAGCAATTTTCGGTCCTTTGGTAGGGATACAAGCCAAAGATGTAATCTTTAAGTCCTCTTGTATATCCAAGATTGGATCTTGGGGAGTTGTACCATGCAAAGAGTCATGAGGCAAAGTCGCTTGATCCAACAAAGTGATTGTTGCCTTCGGTTTTACCACATCTTGTTTTAAGAACAAGACAAGTTCTTCCTTGGAAACGTACTCTTCATTGGGGCATTGATGTTCTTCGTGTCCAAGACCTTGACACTTTAAACAATGTATCCATGTTTTTGTGCGCATGGTTGCAGTAGATGCCTTCGGAGGTGGTAGGGATTGTAGCTTATGAAGTGTGACAAGCATTTCTTCGAAGCCTTCTTTGATGTCATCCATGAAGTCATAGTAAGCATCGTAGTCATAATAGTCATAGTAATCAGCCATTATGAAACAGCAAGCAGATACGATGTCATTGAAGTTTAACGCGGCACAGAACTCGTTACGTATTAGAACGTTATGAAATTTTGACACAACAAACCTCCAGATGTTGTAAGTCCAACGAACCAAAAATCGTAGAATTCCGATTGCACACGCTCTGTCACGCGCCGTTTCAATCTAGCAGTGTCAAAGTGGCGACAGAAATTTGACGCAGATGTATTCGATGACTGCGACTTCGTTACTGAGTCAAATGCGCTCAAATTTTAACACAAGATAGATCTCGTTGTTAGCTTTCCAACGAACCAAGAAAATCTGAATTCCGACTTGTAACGTAGTCCAAACGAACAGTTTTACCGGACTGAGTGCAGAATTGACGCAAAGCAGCAGATGGGGGGTGGAAATCAACAAGAAAACGTAAGGGGGGGAACAGCAGCCACACCACTTGATGTGGATCTTGAAACAAGACTCACGAAATTTAGGCTCTTTGATGTAGTTTAGTGGCTTTCTTTAACTTTCTTGATTAAAAGATAAGATCTTTAATGAAAATCAGTAGCAAGAAACAAGTATATTGGCGTATTTCGTCTCAATAACTCGTTTGGTAACCAGGATATGGAGAACTTAGGCGTATTTCGTCTCAAAGTTCAACTAGGGGTTTTTGGATTCTCTCCGGATTCGTTTTGGATTCTCTCCTAAATCTGTAATTCACAAGAATTAACTTAAACATACTCTCTCTTTATTAATATGACCGAATGGTCTATTTATAGTGAAAATAATCCTAAACCTAGTAGAACTATTAAAGCAAAGTAACCTAAACCTAGTATAACTAGTAAAGCATAAAAGATAAACATACCAAATTAATCTATCATCACACGGCTGTGACTGATTTTTTCACACGCCTAATGTGATTAGGATTAGGACTCCTAACACTACTCAAACTCTAATTAAAATAAAGTCCTAATTCAATTGAAACTCTTAAACAAACTATGAATTAAAACCCTAAATTACATAGAATTCTAACAGAACTAGAACTCTACATAACCAATACTTCTATTTCACATCAAATGCATTCAACAAAGCTAATTGAATCAAATGAAACTCAAATGTATTCAACAAAGCTAATTGATTCAAATTAAAGTCAAATGAAGTCAAATAAAACATATTAAATCAAATGAAACTCAAATGCATTCAACAAAGCTAATTGAATCAAATGAAACTCTAAAGCATTCAACAAAGCTAATTGAATCAAAATAAAGTCAAATGAAGTCAAACAAAACTTATTGAATAAAATGAAACTCAAATACATTCTATAAAGCTAATTGAATCAAATGAAACTCAAATGCATTCAACAAAGCTGATTGAATCAAATTCAAGTCAAATGAAGTCAAACAAAGCTAGTTGAATCAAATGAAAGTCAAATGAAGTCAAACATAGCTAAATTAATCTAATGAAAATCAAATGCGTTCAACAAAGCTAAGTGAATCAAATGAAACTCAAATGTATTCAACAAAGCTAATTGATTCAAATTAAAGTCAAATAAAACTTATTGAATCAAATGAAACTCAAATGCATTCAATAAAGCTAATTGAATCAAAATGAAACTCAAATGCATTCAACAAAGCTAATTGAATCAAATTAAATTAAAATGAAGTCAAACATAGGTAATTGAATCAAATTCAAGTCAAATGAATTCAAACAAAGCTAATTAAATCAAATGAAAGTCAAATAAAGTCAAACATAGGTAAATGAATCAAATGAAAATCAAATGCATTCAACAAAGCTAATTGAATCAAATGAAACTCAAATGTATTCAATAAAGCTAATTGATTCAAATTAAAGTCAAATGAAGTTAAATAAAACATATTAAATCAATTGAAACTCAAATGCATTCAGTAAAGCTAATTGAATCAAATGAAACTAAAATACATTCAACAAAGCTAATTAAATCAAAATAAAGTAAAATGAAGTCAAACAAAGCTAATTGAATCAAATGAAACTCAAATGTATTCAACAAAGCTAATTCAGTCAAATGAAACTCAAATGCATTCTACAAAGCTAATTGAATCAAATGAAACTCAAATGCATTCATCAAAGCTAATTGAATCAAATTAAATTAAAATGAAGTCAAACTTAGGTAATTGAATAAAATTCAAGTCAAATGAAGTCAAACAAAGCTAATTAAATCAAATGAAAGTCAAATAAAGTCAAACATAGCTAAATGAATCAAATGAAAATCAAATGCATTCAACAAAGCTAATTGAATCAAATGAAACTCAAATGTATTCAACAAAGCTAATTGATTCAAATTAAAGTCAAATGAAGTCAAATAAAACATATTAAATCAAATGAAACTCAAATGCATTCAGTAAAGCTAATTGAATCAAATGAAACTAAAATACATTCAACAATGCTAATTGAATCAAAATAAGTAAAATGAAGTCAAACAAAGCTAATTGAATCAAATGAAACTCAAATGTATTCAACAAAGCTAATTCAGTCAAATGAAACTCAAATGCATTCTACAAAGCTAATTGAATCAAATAAAAGTAAAATGAAATCAAACAAAACTTATTGAATAAAATGAAACTCAAATTCATTCTATAAAGCTAATTGAATCAAATGAAACTCAAATGCATTCAGTAAAGCTAATTGAATCAAATGAAACTAAAATACATTCAACAATGCTAATTGAATCAAAATAAGTAAAATGAAGTCAAACAAAGCTAATTGAATCACATGAAACTCAAATGTATTCAACAAAGCTAATTCAGTCAAATGAAACTCAAATGCATTCTACAAAGCTAATTGAATCAAATAAATGTAAAATGAAATCAAACAAAACTTATTGAATAAAATGAAACTCAAATGCATTCTATAAAGCTAATTGAATCAAATGAAACTCAAATGCATTCAACAAAGCTAATTGAATCAAATGAAAGTCAAACGAAGTCAAACATAGCTAATAGAATCAAATGAAACTCAAATGCATTCAACAAAGCTAATAGAATCAAATGAAACTGAAATGCATTCAACAAAGCTAATTAAATCAAATGAAGCTCAAACGCATCCAACAAAGCTAATTGAATTACATGAAACTCAAATGCATTCAACAAAGCTAATTAAATCAAATGAAACTCAAATGCATTCAACAACGCTAATTGAATCAAACAAAACTTATTGATTCAAATGAAACTCAAATGCAATCTATAAAGCTAATTGAATCAAATGAAACTCAAATGCATTCTATAAAGCTAATTGAATCAAATGAAACTCAAATGCATTCAGCAAAGCTAATTGAATCAAATTAAATTAAAATGAAGTCAGACATAGGTAATTGAATCAAATTCAAGTCAAATGAAGTCAAACAAAGCTAATTAAATCAAATCAAAGTCAAACATAGCTAAATGAATCAAATGAAAATCAAATGCATTCAACAAAGCTAATTGAATCAAATGAAACTCAAATGTATTCAACAAAGCTAATTGATTCAAATTAAAGTCAAATGAAGTCAAATAAAACATATTAAATCAAATGAAACTCAAATGCATTCAACAAAGCTAATTGAATCAAATGAAACTCTAAAGCATTCAACAAAGCTAATTGAATCAAAATAAAGTCAAATGAAGTCAAACAAAACTTATTGAATAAAATGAAACTCAAATGCATTCTATAAAGCTAATTGAATCAAATGAAACTCAAATGCATTCAACAAAGCTGATTGAATCAAATTCAAGTCAAATGAAGTCAAGCAAAGCTAGTTGAATCAAATGAAAGTCAAATGAAGTCAAACATAGCTAAATTAATCTAATGAAAATCAAATGCGTTCAACAAAGCTAAGTGAATCAAATGAAACTCAAATGTATTCAACAAAGCTAATTGATTCAAATTAAAGTCAAATAAAACTTATTGAATCAAATGAAACTCAAATGCATTCAATAAAGCTAATTGAATCAAAATGAAACTCAAATGCATTCAACAAAGCTAATTGAATCAAATTAAATTAAAATGAAGTCAAACATAGGTAATTGAATCAAATTCAAGTCAAATGAATTCAAACAAAGCTAATTAAATCAAATGAAAGACAAATAAAGTCAAGCATAGGTAAATGAATCAAATGAAAATCAAATGCATTCAACAAAGCTAATTGAATCAAATAAAACTCAAATGTATTCAATAAAGCTAATTGATTCAAATTAAAGTCAAATGAAGTTAAATAAAACATATTAAATCAATTGAAACTCAAATGCATTCAGTAAAGCTAATTGAATCAAATGAAACTAAAATACATTCAACAAAGCTAATTGAATCAAAATAAAGTAAAATGAAGTCAAACGAAGCTAATTGAATCAAATGAAACTCAAATGTATTCAACAAAGCTAATTCAGTCAAATGAAACTCAAATGCATTCTACAAAGCTAATTGAATCAAATAAAAGTCAAATGAAATCAAACAAAACTTATTGAATTAAATGAAACTCAAATGCATTCTATAAAGCTAATTGAATCAAATGAAACTCAAATGCATTCTATAATGCTAATTGAATCAAATGAAACTCAAATGCATTCAACAAAGCTAATTGAATCAAATTAAATTAAAATGAAGTCAAACATAGGTAATTGAATAAAATTCAAGTCAAATGAAGTCAAACAAAGCTAATTAAATCAAATGAAAGTCAAATAAAATCAAACATAGCTAAATGAATCAAATGAAAATCAAATGCATTCAACAAAGCTAATTGAATCAAATGAAACTCAAATGTATTCAACAAAGCTAATTGATTCAAATTAAAGTCAAATGAAGTCAAATAAAACATATTAAATCAAATGAAACTCAAATGCATTCAGTAAAGCTAATTGAATCAAATGAAACTAAAATACATTCAACAATGCTAATTGAATCAAAATAAGTAAAATGAAGTCAAACAAAGCTAATTGAATCACATGAAACTCAAATGTATTCAACAAAGCTAATTCAGTCAAATGAAACTCAAATGCATTCTACAAAGCTAATTGAATCAAATAAATGTAAAATGAAATCAAACAAAACTTATTGAATAAAATGAAACTCAAATGCATTCTATAAAGCTAATTGAATCAAATGAAACTCAAATGCATTCAACAAAGCTAATTGAATCAAATGAAAGTCAAACGAAGTCAAACATAGCTAATAGAATCAAATGAAACTCAAATGCATTCAACAAAGCTAATAGAATCAAATGAAACTGAAATGCATTCAACAAAGCTAATTAAATCAAATGAAGCTCAAACGCATCCAACAAAGCTAATTGAATTACATGAAACTCAAATGCATTCAACAAAGCTAATTAAATCAAATGAAACTCAAATGCATTCAACAACGCTAATTGAATCAAACAAAACTTATTGATTCAAATGAAACTCAAATGCAATCTATAAAGCTAATTGAATCAAATGAAACTCAAATGCATTCTATAAAGCTAATTGAATCAAATGAAACTCAAATGCATTCAAAGAAAGCTAATTGAATCAAATTAAATTAAAATGAAGTCGGACATAGGTAATTGAATCAAATTCAAGTCAAATGAAGTCAAACAAAGCTAATTAAATCAAATCAAAGTCAAACATAGCTAAATGAATCAAATGAAAATCAAATGCATTCAACAAAGCAAATTGAATCAAATGAAACTCAAATGTATTCAACAAAGCTAATTGATTCAAATTAAAGTCAAATGAAGTCAAATAAAACATATTAAATCAAATGAAACTCAAATGCATTCAACAAAGCTAATTGAATCAAATGAAACTCTAAAGCATTCAACAAAGCTAATTGAATCAAAATAAAGTCAAATGAAGTCAAACAAAACTTATTGAATAAAATGAAACTCAAATGCATTCTATAAAGCTAATTAAATCAAATGAAACTCAAATGCATTCAACAAAGCTGATTGAATCCAATTCAAGTCAAATGAAGTCAAACAAAGCTAGTTGAATCAAATGAAAGTCAAATGAAGTCAAACATAGCTAAATTAATCTAATGAAAATCAAATGCGTTCAACAAAGCTAAGTGAATCAAATGAAACTCAAATGTATTCAACAAAGCTAATTGATTCAAATTAAAGTCAAATAAAACTTATTGAATCAAATGAAACTCAAATGCATTCAATAAAGCTAATTGAATCAAAATGAAACACAAATGCATTCAACAAAGCTAATTGAATCAAATTAAATTAAAATGAAGTCAAACATAGGTAATTGAATCAAATTCAAGTCAAATGAATTCAAACAAAGCTAATTAAATCAAATGAAAGACAAATAAAGTCAAACATAGGTAAATGAATCAAATGAAAATCAAATGCATTCAACAAAGCTAATTGAATCAAATAAAACTCAAATGTATTCAATAAAGCTAATTGATTCAAATTAAAGTCAAATGAAGTTAAATAAAACATATTAAATCAATTGAAACTCAAATGCATTCAGTAAAGCTAATTGAATCAAATGAAACTAAAATACATTCAACAAAGCTAATTGAATCAAAATAAAGTAAAATGAAGTCAAACGAAGCTAATTGAATCAAATGAAACTCAAATGTATTCAACAAAGCTAATTCAGTCAAATGAAACTCAAATGCATTCTACAAAGCTAATTGAATCAAATAAAAGTCAAATGAAATCAAACAAAACTTATTGAATTAAATGAAACTCAAATGCATTCTATAAAGCTAATTGAATCAAATGAAACTCAAATGCATTCTATAATGCTAATTGAATCAAATGAAACTCAAATGCATTCAACAAAGCTAATTGAATCAAATTAAATTAAAATGAAGTCAAACATAGGTAATTGAATAAAATTCAAGTCAAATGAAGTCAAACAAAGCTAATTAAATCAAATGAAAGTCAAATAAAATCAAACATAGCTAAATGAATCAAATGAAAATCAAATGCATTCAACAAAGCTAATTGAATCAAATGAAACTCAAATGTATTCAACAAAGCTAATTGATTCAAATTAAAGTCAAATGAAGTCAAATAAAACATATTAAATCAAATGAAACTCAAATGCATTCAGTAAAGCTAATTGAATCAAATGAAACTAAAATACATTCAACAAAGCTAATTGAATCAAAATAAGTGAAATGAAGTCAAACAAAGCTAATTGAATCAAATGAAACTCAAATGTATTCAACAAAGCTAATTCAGTCAAATGAAACTCAAATGCATTCTACAAAGCTAATTGAATCAAATAAAAGTCAAATGAAATCAAACAAAACTTATTGAATCAAATGAAACTCAAATGCATTCTATAAAGCTAATTGAATCAAATGAAACTCAAATGCATTCTATAAAGCTAATTGAATCAAATGAAACTCAAATGCATTCAACAAAGCTAATTGAATCAAATTAAATTAAAATGAAGTCAAACATAGGTAGTTGAATCAAATTCAAGTCAAATGAAGTCAAACAAAGCTAATTAAATCAAATGAAAGTCAAATAAAGTCAAACATAGCTAAATGAATCAAATGAAAATCAAATGCATTCAACAAAGCTAATTGAATCAAATGAAACTCAAATGTATTCAACAAAGCTAATTGATTCAAATTAAAGTCAAATGAAGTCAAATAAAACATATTAAATCAAATGAAACTCAAATGCATTCAGTAAAGCTAATTGAATCAAATGAAACTCAAATGTATTCAACAAAGCTAATTCAGTCAAATGAAACTCAAATGCATTCTACAAAGCTAATTGAATCAAATAAAAGTAAAATGAAATCAAACAACACTTATTGAATCAAATGAAACTCAAATGCATTCAATAAAGCTAATTGAATCAAATGAAACTCAAATGCATTCAACAAAGCTAATTGAATCAAATGAAAGTCAAACGAAGTCAAACATAGCTAATAGAATCAAATGAAACTCAAATGCATTCAACAAAGCTAATAGAATCAAATGAAACTCAAATGCATTCAACAAAGCTAATTAAATTAAATGAAGCTCAAATGCATTCAACAAAGCTAATTGAATTACATGAAACTCAAATGCATTCAACAAAGCTAATTGAAACAAATGAAACTCAAATGCATTCAACAAAGCTAATTGAATCAAACAAAACTTATTGAATCAAATGACACTCAAATTCTATAAAGCTAATTGAATCAAATGAAACTCAAATGCATTCAACAAAGCTAATTGATGCGGATGTGAGCATCAAAATCATGACGATCCTAGTTCTGTTAGGATTCTTATGAAGTTTCCTAGTTCTGTTAGGAAACTAAGTGTTTTATTTGCTTTATAACTCTTTTAAAGTAGGTGTTTGAGTGATAAAGGGATCCTATTATGCTTAGGAGTCTAATTACCTTTGTCATAGAGTCTTGTTAGGAGTCTTCGTAGTTTCCTCGTAGTTTCCTAATTCTAGTATGAATAGGAAACTTGAAATCCTAGTACTAGTAGGATTAGGATATCCTAGTCCTAGGAGGAGTCTAATCACATAGCCGTGTGATTAGATAGTTGTGTTATTGTTAGTGTTTTTGTTTATCTTTTATGCTTTACTAGTTCTAATAGGTTTAGGTTATTATGTTTTAATAGTTCTACTAGGTTTAGGATAATTTGTTCATTATAAATAGGCTATTTCGGCCATCAATAAAGAGGAGTTTATGATTTTTGAGTGCATGAGCATTGAAAGGTTTTGTTTGAACCAAACGCATAAATCGAGGTTTGTGTGCATCTCCTAGTTGCGGTTAGTGAGAGATCCTCTAGTTCTCGAGGGAACATATAGAGTACTATCCTGGTTACTTGTCTCGTTTCTCTTCTATTAATTCACAAAGTTCGAACCTTTAATTACTAAAACGTGAGATTAAAGCGCTCAAAGTATTGTTCTTGTTTTAAAGCTTCCGCAATCACATCAAGTGGTATCAGAGCTACTCCGGTAAAACGGAGCGTGAGGGCGCGTTTTTAGTCGGAATTTAGATTTGTTTGTTGCGTTGGAAAGCTAACAAGTAGAGCTATCTTGTGTCAAAATTTCAGCTGATTCCGATCAGTAACGAAGTCACAGTGAACGCAAACATTTGAAGCAGATTTCTGTTCTTCCGGGCAGATTACATACTGTTAGTAAAATAAAAACTGCATTCGATTGGCTTGTTATTTTTTGATGAAATTTTGGTCGAGTGTTTTAAACACATAGGGATACCTGGGTAAAAAATTTCATAAATTTTCGAGGTGTTTAACTACGTTCTGCATCATGGCTTCGGACGAACAAGTCACCAAGATCCTCGCTGCCCTAACCAATCTTTCGATGCAGCAAACTGCCAATGAGAAAAAGCACGAAGCACATGAATTGCGCCACCAAGCCTTACTCAAACAAATGGCTGTTTTGGCTGACAAGGTTGACGATGTTAATAATGATGTGGCTCGCCGATCTCCCACACCTCCGCGCAAAGAGGATGACATGAAACTGCATGACCTCCCGGAATTCAATGGGTTGAAGGGCCCCGATGTTTTCTTGACTTGGGAGAGGAGGATGGATCGCCTATTTACGTACAAAGGGATGCATGATCGCAAAAGGTATGATCTTGCTATATTACGTCTGACGGATTATGCTTCTGATTGGCTTGATTCATACCAAAACCGACGTAGACGGGAGGGGAAGGACGAAATTAGTACTTGGACTGATTTGCGTACAAAGATGAAAAAACGTTTTGTGCCTAAAACCTATAGGCAGGAATTGTTTTTAAAGTTGAATTCTTTTCATCAAGAGGGTTTAAGTGTTGAAAGCTACATCAAGGAGTTCGAAAGACTTTGGCTTGCGTGTGATTGCAAGGACGATGATGAACAAAAATCCGCTAAGTTCCTTCTTGGCTTGAAGCGGAAGATTGCCAACTTGGTTGAACTACATCCTTATGACTCTTTTGATGAAGTATGCTTGCTGGCTAAGAAAGTGGAGCGCCAACAAGACTCCAAATTTCGGAGTTTTAGTGGAGGGTACACAGCCCCCAACGAGGACAACAAGGTTTCTGTTGAACTTGAGACACGCACGATTGATCAGCCTTCATCTTCAAGTACTTCCGGGGCTAGTTCTAAGCTAAAGGCGCCATCTTTGACACCGGGACAACAAGGTCTTAAGGAGAAGATGTGCTTTAAATGTCGGGGATTTGGACATCTTCAACGGGAATGCCCCAACAAGTTGCTGATTTCACACGAGGACCACCAAGCTCTTCTGGCTTCGGTTGACCGTGATTCCTACACCGCTGTTTTGGATCCATTGGCTGAGGCTTCGTTGTGGGATTCAACACCCATATATGGCCCGGAACCCGAGCGTCAAAATCTGATTTTGTGCAAAACATTAATTACTACGCCACAACCTTCACACGAGCAAGAACAACGCGAGAATCTCTTTCAAACACGCTGCCTTGTTAATGGTAAGACCTTCTCCGTTATTGTTGATAGTGGATCATGTGCTAATGTGTGTGCTCTTGCTATGGTTAACGAGGTAAAATTGCCTACTCAACCTCACCCTAGGCCCTACAAGTTAAGCTGGCTCGATGTTGCTAGTAGTGTTTGGGTGAATAAGCAATCCCTAGTCTCTTTTCGGATTGGTGGTTACATGGACCAGATTTGGTGTGATGTGGTGCCCATGACTGCTTGCTCTTTACTCCTTGGGCGTGATGCAGGAGCATCTAGCTTCGTTAAGCCTATTACTAATCTTCTTGTAAATAATGATAACAATGTTTTAGAAGTTCAATTTTTAAGTTTAATTAGCACTAAGTACCCTAGAGTGTTAGTTAAACATTGTTAGATGTTTAGCCGGTTTTTAGAACATCTTTTGTAACGTTTTTGTTAATCTTTTCTTCTGAATTTTTTCTAAGGTGCTTAGTCACCTATGTGCTTAAGCTAGTTGCTTATCAAAGAATGATGCAGCTGCTTGCCTTGAGCCACTCAATGAAGAAAGTCCACAAAGGCTACTGGGCAGCATGTAGAAAAGAAGGAAAAAGCCTGAAGAAGAAATCAATGTGTAGCAGCCATTTCTCCACATTTTGGGGCGTGTGACTGATGTGAATCTAAAACCACCCTTCCAAGAGTTGGACGATGTTTTTAAACTCAAGAACAAGAACACTCACAAGAACACTTTGTAACTCACGATTTTAGGATAAATGACCAAATCACAAGACAAACTCAATGATTTGGGATCTTAGGCCAGAGACAAGACTCACTCAATCTCCCCTAATCTTATCACTCAAGACTCACTCAAAGTAATAAGGGTTAGTTTCAAACTTGAGACAAACTCAAAGCTAAAACTGAAAACACAAAGGTTTTTACTTCAAAACTCAAAACTGCTTTCTATTATCATTTGCTGACCTTATATAGAGGTAAGGAGCAGCAAGAAAGAAGCACAAAACACTCAGCAAACCCTAAGAAAACCGCCCCCCCCCAAATCAGTTTCAAGGAGCATGAAAAGCTCCTTGATTCACTCCCCTCATTAAGCTCACTCAATGAGCTGTTACAAAGTTAAATAACCAGCAACTTAAGGAGTTTAAACTCCTGCTAAACACACGCCTATCTTGCCTAATCATCACTCCTAAGCACACGCCTATCATGAGATACTTTATGAGTAATCTCATGATTTTATTACAACCTAAAACAACAAAAATAAATAGGAACCCAAACAGAACTTGGGGCTTCCTTTACATCCTTGCTTGTAACCCAAACAGAACTTGGGCTCTTCAAATGTTGTATTCCATGTATTCAGTTTAAGGAGGCTTTATGGGTTCCATGGCCGAAGACCCATTGATGTTAAAGAATGGACTTTGATCAGTGACCAATGGATGGAAAGCTCTTCAAGTGTAGGAAACCCTCCTATTGGTTTCGTGGCCATTGGATAAGCTAATCATGAGATATTGGCAGAAAGATGGAGAAAGGTCATAAAATCGGGTTCAGCAGCTCTTCCAACTTTTTGTTTATTTTAATAGTATTTGTAGATCTTTGCTAGCTACGAAATTTTGACATATTGTACTATAAATAGTTAACAGCTTGCTTGTAAAATTTAAGCTTTGATGAATGAAAAACCAAAGAGTTATCTCATTTAGAAAACAAGTGTGTTTTCTGTCCAAAACCGGGTTGGTTTTGTTTATCTAAAATCTTTGCTGTTTGCTTGTCATTCATTGAGGTGAGAGCTAAGCACGTAAAGTAGGTTGTAGGACAAGTTGTTCCACCTTGTCTTAGCCTTGTTTGGTGGTTGTTGGGTTGTGAAAGTGGTGGTTGTTTGTCTTAGAACAAACCGGGTCAGTTTCTTTTAGCTCTTTTAAAATCGAATCTTAACTTCTCTTAACTAATGCTCTCATGTGCTTAATCCATAAGTATCATTTGGTATCAGAGCTGTAGGTTGATTGAGAGCATCTTAAACACCTCCTAAACTAATTCCCTAAGCCTAAACACAAAGCCTAAACACATAGCTACAAAACGCCTAAACAGAAAACCTTTAAACCCTAAATATCCAACCTTTTGGTGAGTTTTGTGCTGTTTCTTTGAGATGGAGGAAGGACAAGGCACAAACTTTTAGAAGAAGCTAGGTTGGTTGGAGTGGAGAACAAAGTAGAACAACTGACTGATCAAATTAGAGAGGTTCTTACTCACTTAAGAGACCTTCAAGTGGGGGGAAGGCGTGGAAATCCAAGGAGGGAGGATGAAGAAGATGTAGGAGGCTATGATACTAGTGGGGAGGAGTTTGAACGTGCCTTTGAAAGGAGAAGAACACCTAGGCCTAGAGATGAATTCAAAGATCTCAAGCTAGATGTTCCAGAGTTTGATGGAAACCTTAATCCAGATTCATTTTTAGAGTGGGTTACTAGATGTAATAGGATTTTTGAGTTGAAAGGCTATGATGATGAGAAGTCTTTCAAGGTGGCAGCAGTAAAACTTAAGGGGTATGCTTCATTATGGTGGGAAAATGTAGTACTCCTTAGAAACCGAAAAAGAAAGAGTAAGGTGTGTAGTTGGGAGAAGCTTAAAAAGCTTATGAGGGAGAGATTTTTACCATCTACATATACCCTTGATCTTTACAATCAACTCTCATCTTTAGAACAAGGTTCTAAGAATGTTGAAACATACATCCATGAGTTTGAAAAGCTCGTGATGAAGCTGGATGTGCAAGAACGTGAAGAGCAAACTATGGCTCGTTTTATTGGTGGTCTTGATAAGAGCATTTCAAGGAAGTTGGAGCTGCAACCATACACTACTTTGGATGAGCTCTTCAAACTAGCTCTCAAAGTGGAAAAACATCAAGCTGAAAAGAAGAAGAAGGGCATGGAAAAGAGCGGGACTTCTTACACTCCTAAAAGGAGGTCCTAGCTATTTCAAAACCAATTCTCCTTACACTCCAAAAGGGGATACAAGCAAGGTGGTGGACAAAGGGAAGAAGGTGGCTGATTCACGTGACAAATCCAACGTGAAGTGTTTCAAGTGCCATGGTTATGGTCACTACCAAGCCGAATATCCAAATAAGAGAGTGATGACTCTTATTGACATTGAAACCATTGAAGCATCCATTAAAAACCAAGAAAATGCAGAGGTGCCGGATGCTAAGCAAAGAGAAAGTGACGAGGAAGAGGATGAGGAGATCATTGGACCAGTTAAAGGGGAGCATCTTTCTCTTGTTTTGAGAAGGGTTCTTCATACAAAAGAAGCTTTGGAGGAGGTTCCTAACCAAAGGGACCAGATTTTTCAAACAAGGTGCCTTGTTAAAGGGCGCCTTTGTTCTATGATCATTGATGGAGGTAGCTGCACCAACGTGGCATCTACAACCATGGTGGAGAAGCTTAACCATCCAACTTTCAATCATCCAAAACCATATAAGCTTCATTGGCTTAATGATGGCAGCAATGTTGAGGTAACTAAACAAGCTTTAATTAGCTTTTCTTTCGGTGATTCTTACAAAGATGAAGTGTTGTGTGATGTATTACCTATGGATGCATGTCATTTGTTATTAGGAAGGCCTTGGCAATCTGATAAAGAAACTATTCATAATGGAAAAACTAACACTTATTCCTTTATGCATAATTCTAAAAAGATTGTTCTTAAACCATCTAAACCAAACACATACACTAGCACCACAAAAAAAGCCGAACCTAACTCTAAACAACAAACCAGCACCAAAAAGACTTTAATCCTTTCTAAACCACAAATTGAAAAAGCCATTGAAAAGGGGAAGACTATGTATTTGTTGTTGTTTTTGGATGAAAATGAGTTAGTTGTAACTGAAATCCATGAAAGAGTGAAACCATTAGTGAAGGAATTTAGGGACGTTTTCCCTAATGATTTGCCAAATGGCTTACCACCTCTTAGGGGAATTGAACACCAAATTGACCTTATTCCTGGAGCCCCATTACCAAATAAACCAGCCTATAGATGTAATCCTGAAGAAGCTAAAGAGTTACAAAAGCAAGTGAGTGAACTTTTGGCTAAAGGATTCGTGAAAGAGAGTTTAAGTCCTTGTCTTGTCTACCGGTTCTTTTAGTGCCAAAGAAAGATGGAACTATGAGGATGTGTGTTGATTGTAGAGCCATTAACAATATCACAGTTAAGTATAGGTATCCTATTCCTAGACTTGACGATTTGTTAGATGAGCTACATGGTTCCAAAATCTTTTCTAAAATTGATTTGAGGAGTGGTTATCACCAAATCAGAATTAAAGAAGGTGATGAATGGAAAACAGCGTTTAAAACCAAGGGAGGCTTGTTTGAATGGCGTGTAATGCCCTTTGGTTTAACTAATACTCCTAGCACATTCATGAGGCTTATGCATGAGGTATTGAGGCCCTTCATTGGCCTATTTGTTGTAGTCTATTTTGATGATATTCTTGTGTATAGTAAAGATAAACAAGAACATTTGCAACATTTGAGGAAAGTTTTTCTCAAATTGAGGGAAAAGAAGCTATATGCCAAGATGGAGAAGTGCGAGTTTTTCACTCCTAGTGTTTCGTTTTTGGGATTCATTATCTCCAAAGATGGAATAGCTATGGATGAAGCCAAGGTGGAGGCAATCAAATCATGGCCTACGCCTAAGAATGTCACGGAGGTGAGAAGTTTTCATGGTTTAGCTTCATTTTACAGGAGGTTCATCAAGGATTTTAGCACTTTGTTAGCTCCATTAACCGAGTGCATCAAGAAGGGGTCTTTCACTTGGACGCCAGCAGCCCAAGTAGCTTTTGAAGCTCTTAAAAATAAGCTAAGTGAAGCACCTATCCTAGCCATTCCAGATTTCAATCAAGTGTTCGAGGTTGAATGCGATGCAAGTGGAGTTGGAATTGGAGCAGTTCTTACTCAAGGTGGGCGTCCCATTGCCTACTTTAGTGAGAAGCTTAATAATTCAAGACTCAACTACAGCACTTATGACAAGGAGTTCTATGCCATGGTTCGAGCTTTGGAGCATTGGACTCATTATTTGAGACCGGCTCGGTTCGTGTTGCATTCGGATCACCAAGCTCTAAAATACTTCAATGGTCAACATAAGCTCAATCCAAGACATGCCAAATGGGTCGAATTTCTCCAATCTTTTAATTTTGTTTCAAAATATAAAACTGGAATTTCTAACACTGTTGCAGATGCATTGTCAAGGAGGCATTCTATGCTTTCTCTTATGGAGGCACGAGTTCTTGGATTTTCACATCTTAAAGAGTTGTATTTGGAAGATCCAGATTTCTCACCAATCTTCAAAGAAGGCGCATTTGGCGCCTATTCGCTGCAAGATGGCTTTCTTTTCAAAAACAACAAGCTATGCATTCCAAAGTGTTCCCTAAGGGAGCTATTGATACGTGAAGTGCATGGAGGAGGCCTAGCTGGTCATTTTGGCATCAACAAAAAAGTAGAGCGTGCTCCAAGAGCACTTTTATTGGCCAAAGCTAGCTGGTGATGTTCATGGAGTTCTTGCTCGTTGTTCTACATGTCAAAAGGCTAAGAGTACCTTTCATCAAGGTCTCTATACGCCCCTACCATCCCCAAATCAACCATGGGAAGATGTTAGCATGGATTTCATTGTAGCTTTGCCTAGAACTCGAGAGAGGCAAGGATGCAATCATGGTGGTCGTGGATAGATTCTCTAAAATGGCTCATTTTATTCCTTGTAATAAAACCGATGATGCTATTCATGTTGCTTGATTTGTTCTTTAAAGATGTTATACGTCTTCATGGTGTTCCTAGGTCCATTGTTTCAGATAAGGACGTGAAGTTCTTAAGCTATTTTTGGAAGACCTTGTGGAAGATGCTAGGTACTAAGCTCCTCTTTAGTACTACGGCTCATCCACAAACTGATGGCCAAACCGAGGTGACAAATAGGACCTTAACAACCTTGTTAAGAACGTTGGTGAACAAGTCTCAAAGAGATTGGGATCTAAAGCTAGCTCATGCCGAGTTTGCTTACAATAGATCTCCAACTTATGCTACAAAACACTCACCATTCGAGGTAAATTATGGGATTAATCCTTTAAGTCCTATTGATTTACTTCCCTTTCCTATTGACGTGCATAGTAGCAAAGAAGCTGAAGTGAGGGCCAAAGAGATGAAGAAGCTACATGAACAAATCAAAACCAGAATTGAGAAGGTGAATGAAGCCTACAAGATTAGAGCAAACAAGAACCGAAAAGAAGTGCTCTACAAACCAGGAGATCTAGTGTGGTTACACCTAAGGAAGGAACGATTTCCATCAAGAAGGAAGAACAAGCTCATGCCTAGGAGTGATGGTCCTTTCAAGGTGTTGGAGAAGATCAACAACAATGCTTACAAGATCGAGTTACCTAGTGAAATGGGTAACATTTCAGCAACCTTCAATGTTGGTGAACTAGCTCCATTCATAGATGAAGATATTGATTTACAAGAAGATTCTTCCCAAGAGGGAGAGAATGATGCAGGAGCATCTAGCTTCGTTAAGCCTATTACTAATCTTCTTGTAAATAATGATAACAATGTTTTAGAAGTTCAATTTTTAAGTTTAATTAGCACTAAGTACCCTAGAGTGTTAGTTAAACATTGTTAGATGTTTAGCCGGTTTTTAGAACATCTTTTGTAACGTTTTTGTTAATCTTTTCTTCTGAATTTTTTCTAAGGTGCTTAGTCACCTATGTGCTTAAGCTAGTTGCTTATCAAAGAATGATGCAGCTGCTTGCCTTGAGCCACTCAATGAAGAAAGTCCACAAAGGCTGCTGGGCAGCATGTAGAAAAGAAGGAAAAAGCCTGAAGAAGAAATCAATGTGTAGCAGCCATTTCTCCACATTTTGGGGCGTGTGACCAATGGATGGAAAGCTCTTCAAGTGTAGGAAACCCTCCTATTGGTTTCGTGGCCATTGGATAAGCTAATCATGAGATATTGGCAGAAAGATGGAGAAAGGTCATAAAATCGGGTTCAGCAGCTCTTCCAACTTTTTGTTTATTTTAATAGTATTTGTAGATCTTTGTTAGCTACGAAATTTTGACATATTGTACTATAAATAGTTAACAGCTTGCTTGTAAAATTTAAGCTTTGATGAATGAAAAACCAAAGAGTTATCTCATTTAGAAAACAAGTGTGTTTTCTGTCCAAAACCGGGTTGGTTTTGTTTATCTAAAATCTTTGTTGTTTGCTTGTCATTCATTGAGGTGAGAGCTAAGCACGTAAAGTAGGTTGTAGGACAAGTTGTTCCACCTTGTCTTAGCCTTGTTTGGTGGTTGTTGGGTTGTGAAAGTGGTGGTTGTTTGTCTTAGAACAAACCGGGTCAGTTTCTTTTAGCTCTTTCAAAATCGAATCTTAACTTCTCTTAACTAATGCTCTCATGTGCTTAATCCATATGTATCAGGGCGTCCATGGCAATGGGATCGCAGTGTGATTCATCATGGGAGAGATAATATTTGTTCAGTGCTTGTGAATGGTGAACGCATTGGGTTAAAGCCTTTACCGCCAAAGTGTACTCCAACACCACCTAAGGCTGCTGTTGAGGATGAGCATGCTACGGACTTAGGTGCTGCTGCTATGGCCTCTCACACGTGTTTGAGTTCTTGTCGAGATGAAATTCTAGAAGTCCCTACAACCAAGAAGGAAAGGCGTGCCAATTTGCTGCATACACGCCATGTCCCTAGTTTGGATGTTGGTGATTTTGTTTGGCTCTCTTTGGCTGCACAAAAACTCCACGTCAACCACAAAAACGACGAGCCTATGGACGAAGGTCCATTCAAAGTGGTGAATAAGTTAGGGTATGATACGTACAAAGTGTTATTGGGACATGGAATTTGCGCCACTATGCAGTCAAGTGACTTAGTGCCATGTTTTGACACAACTTGAGGACAAGTTGGATTCTAAGGGGGAGAGTATGATGCGGATGTGAGCATCAAAATCATGACGATCCTAGTTCTGTTAGGATTCTTATGAAGTTTCCTAGTTCTGTTAGGAAACTAAGTGTTTTATTTGCTTTATAACTCTTTTAAAGTAGGTGTTTGAGTGATAAAGGGATCCTATTATGCTTAGGAGTCTAATTACCTTTGTCATAGAGTCTTGTTAGGAGTCTTCGTAGTTTCCTCGTAGTTTCCTAATTCTAGTATGAATAGGAAACTTGAAATCCTAGTACTAGTAGGATTAGGATATCCTAGTCCTAGTAGGAGTCTAATCACATAGCCGTGTGATTAGATAGTTGTGTTATTGTTAGTGTTTTTGTTTATCTTTTATGCTTTACTAGTTCTAATAGGTTTAGGTTATTATGTTTTAATAGTTCTACTAGGTTTAAGATAATTTGTTCATTATAAATAGGCTATTTTGGCCATCAATAAAGAGGAGTTTATGATTTTTGAGTGCATGAGCATTGAAAGGTTTTATTTGAACCAAACGCATAAATCGAGGTTTGTGTGCATCTCCTAGTTGCGGTTAGTGAGAGATCCTCTAGTTCTCGAGGGAACATATAGAGTACTATCCTGGTTACTTGTCTCGTTTCTCTTCTATTAATTCACAAAGTTCGAACCTTTAATTACTAAAACGTGAGATTAAAGCGCTCAAAGTATTGTTCTTGTTTTAAAGCTTCCGCAATCACATCACTAATTGAATCAACTGAAACTCAAATACATTCAACAAGGCTAATTGAATCAAATTAAAGTCAAATGAAGTCAAATAAAACTTATTGAATCAAATGAAACTAACTGCATTCTATAAAGCTAATTGAATCAAATGAAACTCAAATGCATTCAACAAAGCTACTTGAATCTAATTAAAGTCAAATGAAGTCAAACAAAACTTATTGAATCAAATGAAACTAAAATGCATTCTATAAAGCTAATTGAATCAAATGAAACTCAAATGCATTCAACAAAGCTAATTGAATCAACTGAAACTCAAATACATTCAACAAAGCTAATTGAATTAAGTGAATAACAAATGAAGTCAAACTAAGCTAATTGTATCAAATGAAAGTCAAACGAAGTCAAACATAGCTAATAGAATCAAATAAAACTCAAATGCATTCAACAAATCTAATTAAATCAAATGAAACTCAAATGCATTCAACAAAGCTAATTGAATTAAATGAAACTCAAATGCATTTAACAAAGCTAATTGAATCAAATGAAACTCAAATGCATTCAACAAAGCTACTTGAATCAAATTAAAGTCAAACAAAACTTATTGAATCAAATGAAACTCACATGTATTCTATAAAGCTAATTGAATCAAATGAAACTCAAATGCATTCAACAAAGCTAATTGAATCAAATGGAAATCAAATGCATTCAACAAAGCTAATTGAATCAAATGAAACTCACATGTATTCAACAAAGCTAATTGATTCAAATTAAAGTCAAATGAAGTCAAATAAAACATATTAAATCAAATGAAACTCAAATGCATTCAGTAAAGCTAATTGAATCAAATGAAACTCAAATCCATTCAACAAAGCTAATTGAATCAAAATAAAGTAAAATGAAGTCAAACAAAGCTAATTGAATCAAATGAAACTCAAATGTATTCAACAAAGCTAATTCAGTCAAATGAAACTCAAATGCATTCTACAAAGCTAATTGAATCAAATAAAAGTCAAATCAAATCAAACAAAACTAATTGAATCAAATGAAACTCAAATACATTCAACAAAGCTAATTGAATCAAATTAAAGTCAAATGAAGTCAAACAAAACTTATTGAATCAAATGAAACTCAAATGCATTCTATAAAGCTAATCGAATCAAATGAAACACAAATGCATTCAACAAAGCTAATTGAATCAAATTAAAGTCAAATGAAGTCAAACAAAACTTATTGAATAAATTGAAACTCAAATGCATTATATATAGCTAGTTAAATCAAATGAAACTCAAATGCATTCAACAAAGCTGATTGAATCAAATTCAGGTCAAATGAAGTCAAACAAAGCTAGTTGAATCAAATGAAAGTCAAATGAAGTCAAACATAGCTAATTGAATCAAATGAAAATCAAATGCATTCAACAAAGCTAATTGAATCAAATTAAATTAAAATGAAGTCAAACATAGGTAATTAAATCAAATTCAAGTCAAATGAAGTCAAACAAAGCTAATTAAATCAAATGAAAGTCAAATAAAGTCAAACATAGCGAAATGAATCAAATGAAAATCAAATGCATTCAACAAAGCTAATTGAATCAAATGAAACTCAAATGCATTCAACAAAGCTAATTGATTCAAATTAAAGTCAAATGAAGTCAAATAAAACATATTGAATCAAATGAAACTCAAATGCATTCAGTAAAGCTAATTGAATCAAATGAAACTCAAATACATTCAACAAAGCTAATTGAATCAAATAAAGTAAATTAAAGTCAAACAAAGCTAATTGAATCAAATGAAACTCAAATGTATTTAACAAAGCTAATTGAATCAAATGAAACTCAAATGCATTCATCAAAGCTACTTGAATCTAATTAAAGTCAAATGAAGTCAAATAAAACTTATTGAATCAAATGAAACTAAAATGCATTCTATAAAGCTAATTGAATCAAATGAAACTCAAATGCATTCATCAAAGCTAATTGAATCAACTGAAACTCAAATACCTTCAACAAAGCTAATTGAATTAAGTGAATATCAAATGAAGTCAAACTAAGCTAATTGAATCAAATGAAAGTCAAACGAAGTCAAACATAGCTAATAGAATCAAATAAAACTCAAATGCATTCAACAAATCTAATTAAATCAAATGAAACTCAAATGCATTCAACAAAGCTAATTGAATTAAATGAAACTCAAATGCATTCAACAAAGCTAATTGAATCAAATGAAACACAAATGCATTCAACAAAGCTACTTGAATCAAATTAAAGTCAAATGAAGTCAAACAAAACTTATTGAATCAAATGAAACTCAAATGTATTCTATAAAGCTAATTGAATCAAATGAAACTCAAATGCATTCAACAAAGCTAATTGAATCAAATGGAAATCAAATGCATTCAACAAAGCTAATTGAATCAAATGAAACTCAATTGTATTCAACAAAGCTAATTGATTCAAATTAAAGTCAAATGAAGTCAAATAAAACATATTAAATCAAATGAAACTCAAATGCATTCAGTAAAGCTAATTGAATCAAATGAAACTCAAATACATTCAACAAAGCTAATTGAATCAAAATAAAGTAAAATGAATTCAAACAAAGCTAATTGAATCAAATGAAACTCAAATGTATTCAACAAAGCTAATTCAGTCAAATGAAACTCAAATGCATTCTACAAAGCTAATTGAATCAAATAAAAGTCAAATGAAATCAAACAAAACTAATTGAATCAAATGAAACTCAAATGCATTCAACAAAGCTAATTGAACAAATTAAATTCCAATGAAGTCAAACAAAGCTAGTTGAATCAAATGAAAGTCAAATGAAGTCAAACATAGCTAAATAAATCAAATGAAAATCAAATGTGTTCAACAAAGCTAATTGAATCAAAAGAAACTCAAATGTATTCAACAATGCTAATTGAATCAAATTAAATTAAAATGAAGTCAAACATAGGTAATTGAATCAAATTCAAGTCAAATGAAGTCAAACAAAGCTAATTAAATCAAATGAAAGTCAAATAAAGTCAAACATAGAGAAATAAATCAAATGAAAATCAAATGCATTCAACAAAGCTAATTGAATCAAATGAAACTCAAATGCATTCAACAAAGCTAATTGATTCAAATTAAAGTCAAACGAAGTCAAATAAAACATATTGAATCAAATGAAACTCAAATGCAGTCAGTAAAGCTAATTGAATCAAATGAAACTCAAATACAATCAACAAAGCTAATTGAATCAAATAAAGTAAAATAAAGTCAAACAAAGCTGATTGAATCAAATGAAACTCAAATGTATTTAACAAAGCTAATTGAATCAAATGAAACTCAAATGCATTCATCAAAGCTACTTGAATCTAATTAAAGTCAAATGAAGTCAAATAAAACTTATTGAATCAAATGAAACTAAAATGCATTCTATAAAGCTAATTGAATCAAATGAAACTCAAATGCATTCATCAAAGCTAATTGAATCAACTGAAACTCAAATACCTTCAACAAAGCTAATTGAATTAAGTGAATATCAAATGAAGTCAAACTAAGCTAATTGAATCAAATGAAAGTCAAACGAAGTCAAACATAGCTAATAGAATCAAATAAAACTCAAATGCATTCAACAAATCTAATTAAATCAAATGAAACTCAAATGCATTCAACAAAGCTAATTGAATTAAATGAAACTCAAATGCATTCAACAAAGCTAATTGAATCAAATGAAACACAAATGCATTCAACAAAGCTACTTGAATCAAATTAAAGTCAAATGAAGTCAAACAAAACTTATTGAATCAAATGAAACTCAAATGTATTCTATAAAGCTAATTGAATCAAATGAAACTCAAATGCATTCAACAAAGCTAATTGAATCAAATGGAAATCAAATGCATTCAACAAAGCTAATTGAATCAAATGAAACTCAATTGTATTCAACAAAGCTAATTGATTCAAATTAAAGTCAAATGAAGTCAAATAAAACATATTAAATCAAATGAAACTCAAATGCATTCAAGTAAAGCTAATTGAATCAAATGAAACTCAAATACATTCAACAAAGCTAATTGAATCAAAATAAAGTAAAATGAATTCAAACAAAGCTAATTGAATCAAATGAAACTCAAATGTATTCAACAAAGCTAATTCAGTCAAATGAAACTCAAATGCATTCTACAAAGCTAATTGAATCAAGTAAAAGTCAAATGAAATCAAACAAAACTAATTGAATCAAATGAAACTCAAATGCATTCAACAAAGCTAATTGAACAAATTAAATTCCAATGAAGTCAAACAAAGCTAGTTGAATCAAATGAAAGTCAAATGAAGTCAAACATAGCTAAATAAATCAAATGAAAATCAAATGTGTTCAACAAAGCTAATTGAATCAAAAGAAACTCAAATGTATTCAACAAAGCTAATTGAATCAAATTAAATTAAAATGAAGTCAAACATAGGTAATTGAATCAAATTCAAGTCAAATGAAGTCAAACAAAGCTAATTAAATCAAATGAAAGTCAAATAAAGTCAAACATAGAGAAATAAATCAAATGAAAATCAAATGCATTCAACAAAGCTAATTGAATCAAATGAAACTCAAATGCATTCAACAAAGCTAATTGATTCAAATTAAAGTCAAACGAAGTCAAATAAAACATATTGAATCAAATGAAACTCAAATGCGGTCAAGAAAGCTAATTGAATCAAATGAAACTCAAATACAATCAACAAAGCTAATTGAATCAAATAAAGTAAAATAAAGTCAAACAAAGCTGATTGAATCAAATGAAACTCAAATGTATTCAACAAAGCTAATTGAATCAAATGAAACACAAATGCATTCAACAAAGCTAATTGAATCAAATTAAAGTCAAATGAAGTCAAACAAAACTTATTGAATCAAATGACACTCAAATGCATTCTATAAAGCTAATTGAATCAAATGAAACTCAAATGCATTCAGCAAAGCTACTTGAATCTAATTAAAGTCAAATGAAGTCAAATAAAACTTATTGAATCAAATGAAACTAAAATGCATTCTATAAAGCTAATTGAATCAAATGAAACTCAAATGCATTCAACAAAGCTAATTGAATCAACTGAAACTCAAATACATTCAACAAAGCTAAATGAATTAAGTGAATTTTAAATGAAGTCAAACTAAGCTAATTGAATCAAATGAAAGTCAAACGAAGTCAAACATAGCTAATAGAATCAAATAAAACTCAAATGCATTCAACAAAGCTACTTAAATCAAATGAAACTCAAATGCATTCAACAAAGCTAATTGAATTAAATGAAACTCAAATGCATTCAACAAAGCTAATTGAATCAAATGAAACTCAAATGCATTCAACAAAGCTAATTGATTCAAATTAAAGTCAAATGAAGTCAAATAAAACATATTGAATCAAATGAAACTCAAATGCAGTCAGTAAAGCTAATTGAATCAAATGAAACTCAAATACATTCAACAAAGCTAATTGAATCAAATAAAGTAAAATAAAGTCAAACAAAGCTGATTGAATCAAATGAAACTCAAATGTATTCAACAAAGCTAATTCTGTCAAATGAAACTCAAATGCATTCTACAAAGTTAATTGAATCAAATAAAAGTCAAATGAAATCAAACAAAACTAATTGAATCAAATGAAACTCAAATGCATTCAACAAAGCTAATTGAATCAAATTAATGTCAAATGAAGTCAAACAAAACTTATTGAATCAAATGAAACTCAAATGCATTCTATAAAGCTAATCGAATCAAATGAAACACAAATGCATTCAACAAAGCTAATTGAATCAAATTAAAGTCAAATGAAGTCAAACAAAACTTATTGAATCAAATGACACTCAAATGCATTCTATAAAGCTAATTGAATCAAATGAAACTCAAATGCATTCAGCAAAGCTACTTGAATCTAATTAAAGTCAAATGAAGTCAAATAAAACTTATTGAATCAAATGAAACTAAAATGCTTTCTATAAAGCTAATTGAATCAAATGAAACTCAAATGCATTCAACAAAGCTAATTGAATCAACTGAAACTCAAATACATTCAACAAAGCTAAATGAATTAAGTGAATTTTAAATGAAGTCAAACTAAGCTAATTGAATCAAATGAAAGTCAAACGAAGTCAAACATAGCTAATAGAATCAAATAAAACTCAAATGCATTCAACAAAGCTACTTAAATCAAATGAAACTCAAATGCATTCAACAAAGCTAATTGAATTAAATGAAACTCAAATGCATTCAACAAAGCTAATTGAATCAAATGAAACTCAAATGTGTTCAACAAAGCTAATTCAGTCAAATGAAACTCAAATGCATTCTACAAAGCTAATTGAATCAAATAAAAGTCAAATGAAATCAAACAAAACTAATTGAATCAAATGAAACTCAAATGCATTCAACAAAGCTAATTGAATCAAATTAAAGTCAAATGAAGTCAAACAAAACTTATTAAATCAAATGAAACTCAAATGCATTCTATGAAGCTAATCGAATCAAATGAAACACAAATGCATTCAACAAAGCTAATTGAATCAAATTAAAGTCAAATGAAGTCAAACAAAACTTATTGAATCAAATGAAACTCAAATGCATTCTATAAAGCTAGTTAAATCAAATGACACTCAAATGCATTCAACAAAGCTGATTGAATCAAATTCAAGTCAAATGAAGTCAAACAAAGCTAGTTAAATCAAATGAAAGTCAAATGAAGTCAAACAAAGCTAATTGAATCAAATGAAACTCAAATGTATTCAACAAAGCTAATTGAATCAAATTAAATTAAAATGAAGTCAAACATAGGTAATTGAATCAAATTCAAGTCAAATGAAGTCAAACAAAGCTAATTAAATCAAATGAAAGTCAAATAAAGTCAAACATAGCGAAATGAATCAAATGAAAATCAAATTCATTCAACAAAGCTAATTGAATCAAATGAAACTAAAATACATTCAACAAAGCTAATTGAATCAAATAAAGTAAAATAAAGTCAAACAAAGCTAATTGAATCAAATGAAACTCCAATGTATTCAACAAAGCTAATTCAGTCAAATGAAAATCAAATGCATTCTACAAAGCTAATTGAATCAAATAAAAGTCAAATGAAGTCAAACAAAGCTAAGGGAATCAAATTAAAGTTAAATGAAGTCAAACCAAGCTAATTGAATCAAATGAAAGTCAAATAAAGTCAAACATAGCTAATAGAATCAAAAGAAAATCAAATGCATTTAACAAAGCTAATTGAATCAAATGAAGTTCAAATGCATTCAACAAAGCTAATTGAATCAAATTAAAGTCAAATGAAGTCAATCAAAGCTAATTGTATCAAATGAAAGTCAAATGATGTCAAATAAAGCTAATTGAATCAAATGAAAGTCAAATGAAGTCAATCAAAGCTAATTGTATCAAATGAAAGTCAAATGAAGTCAAATAAAGATAATTGAATCAACTGAAACTCAAATACATTCAACAAAGCTAATTGAATTAAGTGAATGTCAAATGAAGTCAAACTCAGCTCATTGAATCAAATGAAAGTCAAACGAAGTCAAACATAGCTAATAGAATCAAATGAAACTCAAATGCATTCAACAAAGCTAATTAAAACAAATGAAACTCAAATGCATTCAACAAAGCTAATTGAATTAAAAGAAACTCAAATGCATTCAACAATGCTAATGGAATCAAATGAAACTCAAATGCATTCAACAAAGCTATTTGAATCAAATTAAAGTCAAATGAAGTCAAACAAAACTTATTGAATCAAATGAAACTCAAATGCATTCTATAAAGCTAATTGAATCAAATGAAACTCAAATGCATTCAACAAAGCTAATTGAATCAAATTAAATTAAAATGAAGTCAAACATAGGTAATTGAATCAAATTCAAGTCAAATGAAGTCAAACCAAGCTAATTAAATCAAATGAAAGTCAAATAAAGTCAAAAATAGCTAAATGAATCAAATAAAACTCAAATGCATTCAGCAAAGCTAATTGAATCAAATGAAACTCAAATACATTCAACAAAGCTAATTGAATCAAAATAAAGTAAAATGAAGTCAAACAAAGCTAATTGAATCAAATGAAACTCAAATGTATTCAACAGAGCTAATTCAGTCAAATGAAACTCAAATGGATTCTACAAAGCTAATTAAATCAAATAAAAGTCAAATGAAATCAAACAACACTTATTGAATCAAATGAAACTCAAATGCATTCTATAAAGCTAATTGAATCAAATGAAACTCAAATGCATTCAACAAAGCTAATTGAATCAACTGAAACTGAAATACATTCAACAAAGCTAATTGAATTAAGTGAATGTCAAATGAAGTCAAACAAAGCTAATTGAATCAAATGAAAGTCAAACGAAGTCAAACATAGCTAATAGAATCAAATGAAACTCAAATGCATTCAACAAAGCTAATAGAATCAAATGAAACTCAAATGCATTCAACAAAGCTAATTAAATCAAATAAAGCTCAAATGCATTCAACAAAGCTAATTGAATTACATGAAACTCAAACGCATTCAACAAAGCTAATTGAATCAAATGAAACTCAAATGCATTCTACAAAGCTAATTGAATCAAACAAAACTTATTGAATCAAATGACACTCAAATGCATTCTATAAAGCTAATTGAATCAAATGAAACTCAAATGCATTCAACAAAGCTAATTGAATCAACTGAAACTCAAATACATTCAACAAAGCTATTTGAATCAAATTAAAGTCAAATGAAGTCAAACAAAACTTATTGAATCAAATGAAACTCAAATGCATTCTATAAAGCTAATTGAATCAAATGAAACTCAAATGCATTCAACAAAGCTAATTGAATCAAATTAAATTAAAATGAAGTCAAACATAGGTAATTGAATCAAATTCAAGTCAAATGAAGTCAAACCAAGCTAATTAAATCAAATGAAAGTCAAATAAAGTCAAAAATAGCTAAATGAATCAAATAAAACTCAAATGCATTCAGCAAAGCTAATTGAATCAAATGAAACTCAAATACATTCAACAAAGCTAATTGAATCAAAATAAAGTAAAATGAAGTCAAACAAAGCTAATTGAATCAAATGAAACTCAAATGTATTCAACAGAGCTAATTCAGTCAAATGAAACTCAAATACATTCTACAAAGGTAATTGAATCAAATAAAAGACAAATGAAATTAAACAAAGCTAATTGAATTAAATTAAAGTTAAATGAAGTCAAACAAAGCTAGTTGAATCAAATGAAAGTCAAATGAAGTCAAACATAGCTAAATGAATCAAATGAAAATCAAATGCGTTCAACAAAGCTAATTGAATCAAATGAAACTCAAATGTATTCAACAAAGCTAATTTTGTCAAATGAAACTCACATGCATTCTACAAAGCTAATTGAATCAAATAAAAGTCAAATGAAATCAAACAAAACTTATTGAATCAAATGAAACTCAAATGCATTCTATAAAGCTAATTGAATCAAATGAAACTCAAATGCATTCAGCAAAGCTAATTGAATCAACTGAAACTCAAATACATTCAACAAAGCTAATTGAATTAAGTGAATATCAGATGAAGTCAAACTAAGCTAATTGAATCAAATGAAAGTCAAACAAAGTCAAACATAGCTAATAGAATCAAATAAAACTCAAATGCATTCAACAAAGCTAATTAAATCAAATGAAACTCAAATGCATTCAACAAAGCTAATTAGATGAAACTCAAATGCATTCAACAAAGCTAATTGAATCAAATGAAACTCAAATGCATTCAACAAAGCTAATTGAATCAAATTAAAGTCAAATGAAGTCATGATGCGGATCCAAAGGCATCAAGTCAAGAAGAGCCGGTTTTACTTTTGATGGAACACATGGGTTTCAATTTGATGGCTAACAAGCATGCATTTGTGTCGTGTGTCACATGGCTCGTGGAAGAAACTGATTAGCATTTTAAATTAGTGTCATTATTAGTTTAAAATGTTAGTTAATTAGTTGAGTTGTTTTTAGTTCAATAAAAGTCCGAAAATCCCTTAGAGATTTCGGTGGTTAGGTGTTTAGTTGTCATGGTTGTATTTTAGGAAAGTTTCCTTATTTTGGTAGATTGGAGTGGCGTGCAAGGTAGCAGCCTTGGGCGTGTGTTTGAGTTGTAATTAAGGAAAGTACTTGTTGTCTTTCCTTAAGTTAGAGTTTCCTTAAGTTTAGCTTGATTCTAGGCTAGAATTAAGGAGGAGATACTTTCCTAAATTGATGGTGGATGCCGTGTGGTTTGATATGCTTGAGGAGCAAGGTTTTCTTGCTTACTCCTTATAAATAATAGGCGCCTAACCTCTTCAATGGTTAGAGTGATTTTATGACTAAACATTGTTATTGTTTGTGAATTAATTCATAAGCTTTAATCTTCCATTAATTGATATTCAGGAGTGTTTATTAATTAGTGTTTAAACAACTTAATTCCAGGAGTGGTTTGAGTGTGTTTAAGATTCTTGTGAGTGTTTCAGGAGTGATCATTCATTAAGAAATATCCCTTGTTACTTGTTCTATTTTCGGATTCCTCCATTGGACGTGTTCTTTGAGTGTTTGACTATTCTAGTTGAACATTCATATCAAGTGGTATCAGATTTTCCAGGCGGGAGAGGATAGAAGGGATTCTACTCTTCAAAGATCCAAGGTAACTTGTTACTTTTCTTCTTAAAGTTTCGATTTTTACATTGGGATAAGTGGTACTAGGGTTCTTTTGTGCTTCCTAGTGTGTCGAAGTGTTGTTATTGGTTAAGATAATGTCGAGTGAATTGGAAAAATTAGCTAAGGCTATTGAGGACATAGCTAAGATGCAATTTGATTTCCAAGCAAAATATAATGCTGATTCGAATCATGTTAGTAGACTTGAAACTAGAATGGATGCTATAACTTCTATTATCACTAAGAAGTTGGATAAAAACAGTGTTGATTACATTGGACTTTCGGATGAAGAGGATGAAGTTAGGGTTGTTAAACCTAATTTCAATGATGATAGGGGATTAAAATTGGATGATTTCACGGTGATTCTTGTCCGGAGGATTTACTTGAGTGGATTCGACAATTGGAGAAGGTGTGTGACTATAGGGGGTTTGATGATCAAAGGAGATTCAAGATAGCCTCAGTTAGATTGACCAAGTATGCTGGTATTTGGCTCGAAAATTTGAAGGCAAAACGTGCAAGAAAGAAGAAAGACAAGCTTAGTAGTTGGACTAAGTTGAAAGAGAAACTCAAGGAGAAATTTTTACCAAGTGATTACGAGCAAAAACAGTACATAAAGTTGACTACTTTGTGTCAAGATACGTTGAGTGTGCATGAGTACACTATGGAGTTTGATAAACTGTGCCTTATTTGTGACATAGAAGAAAGGGAAGCAATGAAAATTGCTCGTTACATCAAAGGCTTGAACCGTCCTATTGCAAGGAAGGTAGAGGTGTCAACTTACACTACGTTTGATGAAGCATGTAGATTGGCACTTAAATTTGAATCTCATGAGAACGAGGACAAACCGAAAACTTCCTATGCTAAATCTGGTAACTCGTTCAAACCTTCTTCTTCTTATCCTTCTTATTCATCTTCTAACAAGAAACTATGAAGGGTCTAAGAAAGAACATGCAACGAAAGATGATAAAAGGGTCGAAAAACAGAAAGTTTTCGTTCCTAGGGAAAAGTTTGAAGAAAATCGGAAGTGTTTCAAGTGCCAAGGAAGAGGACACATTGCTAGTAATTGTCCAACAAAGAAAGCTCTCACCATGAGGCAATACATGGAATTAAATGAAGAAGAGGAGTTGTACGAATTTGTGCCTAGAGAAGACACGGTTGAGAGTGAGGAGGAGGATGCATATGCCGAAGATGACAGTAGGCTTATTGGTGTTGTTAGGAGGGTTTTACATGTTGATTGCCTTCCAAGCAAAGAACAAAGGGAAAACTTGTTCCATACTCGTTGCAAAGTGGGTGAAAACACTTGTAACATGATCATTGATAGTGGGTCTTGTACCAATGTAGTGGCGGCAGATTTGGTGAGCAAATTGAGTCTTATTGTGAGAGATCATCCACACCCCTACAAGTTGAGTTGGCTTGATGATACGGGACTTAGGGTGAAGAAGCAAGCATTACTTTCTTTCTCCATAGGGAATTACAAGGACGAGCTATGGTGTGATGTACTTCCCATGAATGCTTGTCACGTTTTACTCGGGAGACCATGGCAATTTGATAGAAAAGTGATACATGAAGGGGACTCCAATGTGTATACAGTTTCGGTGGGTTCCAAGAAGATTAGGTTGCATCCTTTGGCTCCTAGTGCCGTGATTCACAAGAAGGAAGAGAAAAAGACTAGTTTGTTTCTTTCTTCCAAAGAGTTCGAGAAAGAGATTGAAGATGAGGGCGTGTGCTATTTTTTAGTCATCAAACATGCTGTTGCAAGTGAAGTGAAGCCAAGTAATCCACAACTTGATTCACTCATGAAGGAATTTTGTGATGTATTTCCGGAAGACCTTCCTCAAGGGCTGCCACCCTTAAGGGGAATTGAACATGCCATTGATTTAGTTCCGGGAGCTCCTTTGCCAAATAAACCTGCTTATAGGTGTGATCCAAGTGCTTCCAAAGAGCTTCAACGACAAATTGAAGAATTGATCGAAAGGGGGTATGTAAGAGAGAGCATGAGTCCTTGTGCGGTTCCCGCTTTACTTGTGCCTAAGAAAGATGGTACATGGAGAATGTGCATTGATAGTAGGGCCGTGAACAATATCACTGTGAAGTATAGATTTCCCATGCCGAGGTTGGAGGATATGCTTGATGAACTCAATGGAGCCTCGATTTTCTCAAAAATCGATCTTAGAAGTGGTTATCATCAAATGAGGATTCGAGAAGGGGATGAGTGGAAAACAGCATTCAAGACTAAACAAGGTCTCTATGAATGGATGGTAATGCCTTTTGGCTTATGCAACGCCCCTAGTTCTTTCATGCGACTTATGAATGAGGTACTTCGTTCCTTTTTAAACAAATTTGTTGTTGTTTATTTGGATGATATCCTTGTTTATAGTAAGAGTGTTGATGATCATTTGATACATTTGAGGAGTTTGTTTGAGAAGCTCAGAGAACAAAAACTTTTCGGCAAGATGGAAAAGTGTGAGTTCCTTGTGTCGAGCATAGCGTTTCTTGGGTACATTGTTTCCAAGGAAGGAGTTCATGTTGACCCTTCGAAAGTGCAAGCAATTTCTTCATGGCTGGTCCCTACTAATGCTAGTGAATGTCGAAGCTTCCATGGTTTGGCTTCGTTCTATAGAAGATTCATTCGAAACTTCTCTTCCATTATGGCTCCTATCACGCTTTGTTGAAGAAAGGTGAGTTTGAATGGTCTCCTTTGGCGCAAAAGCTTTTGAAGAAGTAAAAGAGAAGTTGTGTAGTGCTCCTATACTTGCCTTACTTGGATTTCAACAAATTGTTCGAGGTAGAGTGTGATGCAAGTGGATTGGGAATTGGTGCTGTTTTGATCCAAGAGAAGCGCCCTATCTCATACTTTAGTGAGAAGCTCAATGGTGCCAAGTTGAACTACTCTAATTATGATCGTGAGTTTTATGCTATTGTTCGAGCTTTGGACCATTGGTCACATTATTTGAGGCCTAAACCATTCATCCTTCATTCGGATCATGAGGCGCTCAAACACATTCATGGCCAACAAAAACTCAATCATAGGCATGCCAAGTGGGTCGAGTTTCTCCAATCTTTCACCTTCTCTTCCAAGTATAAAGAAGGAAAGAGCAACATTGTGGCGAATGCACTTTCAAGGAGATCTTATTTGCTAGCTATGGTGGATGCAAGCGTAATGGGGTTCGAACACTTGAAAGAGCTTTATAAAGAAGATGATGACTTTGGTTCGATTTTTTGCTGCTCCTAAAGGGTTGTTCATGGTTCAAGAGGGTTTTCTTTTTAAAGGAAACAAGTTGTGTGTCCCAAAGTGCAAGGTACGTGAGCTTCTAGTTCGTGAAGTGCATAGTGGAGGTATTGCTTGGTCATTTTGGCATTCAAAAGACACTTGATACTTTGAGTGAACATTTTTATTGGCCTAGCATGATCAAAGATGTGCATATGGTAGTGAGCAAGTGTGCAACGTGCCAAAAGTCCAAAAGCACCTTTCATAAAGGGCTTTACACGCCTTTACCAGATTCGGATCATCCTTGGGATAGTGTGAGCATGGATTTCATTGTTGGTTTGCCTAGAACTCAAAGAGGCAAAGATGCTATCATGGTGGTTGTGGATAGATTTTCGAAGATGGCTCATTTCATTCCCATGCACAAGACGGATGACGCTTCCCATGTGGCTGATTTGTATTTCAAAGAGGTAATTCGACTTCATGGCATTCCTAGAAGCATTGTTTCGGATAGGGATTCTAAATTCCTTAGTCACTTTTGGAGGTGTTTGTGGAAGATGGTGGGAACGAAACTCCTATTTAGCACGAGTCATCATCCTCAAACAGATGGTCAAACCGAAGTTACAAACGAACTCTTGGTTCTTTGTTACGTGGCCTTGTGAGTAAGACACAAAAAGATTGGGATGTGAAGCTTGCACATGCGGAATTTGCTTACAACCGTTCACATTCAGCCACAACTTTACGTTCTCCATTTGAGATCATTTATGGAGTTAACCCTTTTCTCCATATTGATCTTGTTACTCTTCCTAGAAGTGAGATACATGCGGATTCAAAGAAAAGGCTGGAAGCTTTTCACAAGACTTGTGCGCAAGTTAAAGCTCAAATTGAGAAAATGAATCAGCAATACAAGGAACGAGCTAACAAACATAGGCGCCAACCTAAGTTCAAGGAAGGTGACCTAGTATGGATACATTTGAGGAAGGAAAGGTTTCCGAGCAAAAGGAAAAACAAGTTGATGCCTAGAGCTGATGGTCCTTTCGAAGTCATTGGCGTCGTGGGTGATGGAGCTTACAAAATCGACTTACCAAGTGATTATGGCAATGTGAGTGCTACTTTCAATATTGGTGATCTTTCTCCTTACCATAATGATGAGAATTTGAGGGCAAATTCTTTTGAAGAAGGGGAGAATGATGCGGATCCAAAGGCATCAAGTCAAGAAGAGCCGGTTTTACTTTTGATGGAACACATGGGTTTCAATTTGATGGCTAACAAGCATGCATTTGTGTCGTGTGTCACATGGCTCGTGGAAGAAACTGATTAGCATTTTAAATTAGTGTCATTATTAGTTTAAAATGTTAGTTAATTAGTTGAGTTGTTTTTAGTTCAATAAAAGTCCGAAAATCCCTTAGAGATTTCGGTGGTTAGGTGTTTAGTTGTCATGGTTGTATTTTAGGAAAGTTTCCTTATTTTGGTAGATTGGAGTGGCGTGCAAGGTAGCAGCCTTGGGCGTGTGTTTGAGTTGTAATTAAGGAAAGTACTTGTTGTCTTTCCTTAAGTTAGAGTTTCCTTAAGTTTAGCTTGATTCTAGGCTAGAATTAAGGAGGAGATACTTTCCTAAATTGATGGTGGATGCCGTGTGGTTTGATATGCTTGAGGAGCAAGGTTTTCTTGCTTACTCCTTATAAATAATAGGCGCCTAACCTCTTCAATGGTTAGAGTGATTTTATGACTAAACATTGTTATTGTTTGTGAATTAATTCATAAGCTTTAATCTTCCATTAATTGATATTCAGGAGTGTTTATTAATTAGTGTTTAAACAACTTAATTCCAGGAGTGGTTTGAGTGTGTTTAAGATTCTTGTGAGTGTTTCAGGAGTGATCATTCATTAAGAAATATCCCTTGTTACTTGTTCTATTTTCGGATTCCTCCATTGGACGTGTTCTTTGAGTGTTTGACTATTCTAGTTGAACATTCATATCAAGTCAAACAAAACATATTGAATCAAATGAAACTCAAATGTATTCTATAAAGCTAATTGAATCAAATGAAACTCAAATGCATTCAACAAAGCTAATTGAATCAAATTAAAGTCAAATGAAGTCAAATAAAGTCAAACATAGCTAAATGAATCAAATGAAAATCAAATGCATTCAACAAAGCTAATTGAATCAAATGAAACTCAAATGTATTCAACAAAGCAAATTGATTCAAATTAAAGTCAAATGAAGTCAAATAAAACATATTAAATCAAATGAAACTCAAATGCATTTAGTAAAGCTAATTGAATCATATGAAACTCAAATACATTCAACAAAGCTAATTGAATCAAAATAAAGTAAAATGAAGTCAAACAAAGCTAATTGAATCAAATGAAACTCAAATGTATTCAACAAAGCTAATTTAGTCAAATGAAACTCAAATGCATTCTACAAAGCTAATTGAATCAAATAAAAGTCAAATGAAATCAAACAAAACTTATTAAATCAAATGAAACTCAAATGCATTCAACAAAGCTGATTGAATCAAATTCAAGTCAATTGAAGTCAAACAAAGCTAGTTGAATCAAATGAAAGTCAAGTGATGTCAAACATAGCTAAATGAATCAAATGAAAATCAAATGCGTTCAACAAAGCTAATTGAATCAAATGAAACTCAAATGTATTCAACAAATCTAATTGATTCAAATTAAAGTCAAATAAAGCCAAATATAACTTATTGAATCAAATGAAACTGAAATGCATTCAATAAAGCTAATTGAATCAAAATGAAACTAAAATGTATTCAACAAAGCTAATTGAATCAAATTAAATTAAAATGAAGTCAAACATAGGTAATTGAATCAAATTCAAGTCAAATGAAGTCAAACAAAGCAAATTAAATCAAATGAAAGTCAAATAAAGTGAAACATAGCGAAATGAATCAAATGAAAATCAAATGCATTCAACAAAGCTAATTGAATCAAATGAAACTGAAATGCATTCAACAAAGCTAATTGATTCAAATTAAAGTCAAATGAAGTCAAATAAAACATATTGAATCAAATGAAACTCAAATGCATTCAGTAAAGCTAATTGAATCAAATGAAACTCAAATACATTCAACAAAGCTAATTGAATCAAAATAAAGTATAATAAAGTCAAACAAAGCTAATTGAATCAAATGAAACTCAAATGTATTCAACAAAGCTAATTTAGTCAAATGAAACTCAAATGCATTCTACAAAGCTAATTGAATCAAATAAAAGTCAAATGAAATCAAGCAAAACTTATTGAATCAAATGAAACTCAAATGCATTCTATAAAGCTAATTGAATCAAATGAAACTCAAATGCATTCAACAAAGCTAATTGAATCAACTGAAACTCAAATACATATAACAAAGCTAATTGAATTAAGTGAATATCAAATGAAGTCAAACTAAGCTAATTGAATCAATTGAAAGTCAAACGAAGTCAAACATAGCTAATAGAATCAAATAAAACTCAAATGCATTCAACAAAGCTAATTAAATCAAATGAAACTGAAATGCATTCAACAAAGCTAATTGAATTAAATGAAACTCAAATGCATTCAACAAAGCTAATTGAATCAAATGAAACTCAAATGCATTCAACAAAGCTAATTGAATCAAATTAAAGTCAAATGAAGTCAAACAAAACTTATTGAATCAAATGAAACTCAAATGCATTCTATAAAGCTAGTTAAATCAAATGACACTCAAATGCATTCAACAAAGCTGATTGAATCAAATTCAAGTCAAATGAAGTCAAACAAAGCTAGTTAAATCAAATGAAAGTCAAATGAAGTCAAACAAAGCTAATTGAATCAAATGAAACTCAAATGTATTCAACAAAGCTAATTGAATCAAATTAAATTAAAATGAAGTCAAACAAAGGTAATTGAATCAAATTCAAGTCAAATGAAGTCAAACAAAGCTAATTAAATCAAATGAAAGTCAAATAAAGTCAAACATAGCGAAATGAATCAAATGAAAATCAAATTCATTCAACAAAGCTAATTGAATCAAATGAAACTAAAATACATTCAACAAAGCTAATTGAATCAAATAAAGTAAAATAAAGTCAAACAAAGCTAATTGAATCAAATGAAACTCCAATGTATTCAACAAAGCTAATTCAGTCAAATGAAAATCAAATGCATTCTACAAAGCTAATTGAATCAAATAAAAGTCAAATGAAGTCAAACAAAGCTAAGGGAATCAAATTAAAGTTAAATGAAGTCAAACCAAGCTAATTGAATCAAATGAAAGTCAAATAAAGTCAAACATAGCTAATAGAATCAAAAGAAAATCAAATGCATTTAACAAAGCTAATTGAATCAAATGAAGTTCAAATGCATTCAACAAAGCTAATCGAATCAAATTAAAGTCAAATGAAGTCAATCAAAGCTAATTGTATCAAATGAAAGTCAAATGATGTCAAATAAAGCTAATTGAATCAAATGAAAGTCAAATGAAGTCAATCAAAGCTAATTGTATCAAATGAAAGTCAAATGAAGTCAAATAAAGATAATTGAATCAACTGAAACTCAAATACATTCAACAAAGCTAATTGAATTAAGTGAATGTCAAATGAAGTCAAACTCAGCTCATTGAATCAAATGAAAGTCAAACGAAGTCAAACAGAGCTAATAGAATCAAATGAAACTCAAATGCATTCAACAAAGCTAATTAAATCAAATGAAACTCAAATGCATTCAACAAAACTAATTGAATTAAAAGAAACTCAAATGCATTCAACAATGCTAATTGAATCAAATGAAACTCAAATGCATTCAACAAAGCTATTTGAATCAAATTAAAGTCAAATGAAGTCAAACAAAACTTATTGAATCAAATGAAACTCAAATGCATTCTATAAAGCTAATTGAATCAAATGAAACTCAAATGCATTCAACAAAGCTAATTGAATCAAATTAAATTAAAATGAAGTCAAACATAGGTAATTGAATCAAATTCAAGTCAAATGAAGTCAAACCAAGCTAATTAAATCAAATGAAAGTCAAATAAAGTCAAAAATAGCTAAATGAATCAAATAAAACTCAAATGCATTCAGCAAAGCTAATTGAATCAAATGAAACTCAAATACATTCAACAAAGCTAATTGAATCAAAATAATACAAAATGAAGTCAAACAAAGCTAATTGAATCAAATGAAACTCAAATGTATTCAACAAAGCTAATTCAGTCAAATGAAACTCAAATACATTCTACAAAGGTAATTGAATCAAATAAAAGACAAATGAAATTAAACAAAGCTAATTGAATTAAATTAAAGTTAAATGAAGTCAAACAAAGCTAGTTGAATCAAATGAAAGTCAAATGAAGTCAAACATAGCTAAATGAATCAAATGAAAATCAAATGCGTTCAACAAAGCTAATTGAATCAAATGAAACTCAAATGTATTCAACAAAGCTAATTGATTCAAATTAAAGTCAAATAAAGCCAAATAAAACTTATTGAATCAAATGAAACTAAAATACATTCAATAAAGCTAATTGAATCAAAATAAAACTAAAATGTATTCAACAAAGCTAATTGAATCAAATTAAATTAAAATGAAGTCAAACATAGGTAATTGAATCAAATTCAAGTCTAATGAAGTCAAACAAAGCTAATTAAATCAAATGAAAGTCAAATAGAGTCAAACATAGCGAAATAAATCAAATGAAAATCAAATGCATTCAACAAAGCTAATTGAATCAATTGAAACTCAAATGTATTCAACAAAGCTAATTGATTCAAAATACAGTCAAATGAAGTCAAATAAAACATATTAAATCAAATGAAACTCAAATGCATTCAGTAAAGCTAATTGAATCAAATGAAACTACATTCAACAAAGCTAATTGAATCAAAATAAAGTAAAATGAAGTCAAACAAAGCTAATTGAATCAAATGAAACTCAAATGTATTCAACAAAGCTAATTTAGTCAAATGAAACTCAAATGCATTCTACAAAGCTAATTGAATCAAATAAAAGTCAAATGAAATCAAACAAAACTTATTGAATCAAATGAAACTCAAATGCATTCTATAAAGCTAATTGAATCAAATGAAACTCAAATGCATTCAACAAAGCTAATTGAATCAATTGAAACTCAAATGTATTCAACAAAGCTAATTGATTCAAAATACAGTCAAATGAAGTCAAATAAAACATATTAAATCAAATGAAACTCAAATGCATTCAGTAAAGCTAATTGAATCAAATGAAACTCAAATACATTCAACAAAGCTAATTGAATCAAAATAAAGTAAAATGAAGTCAAACAAAGCTAATTGAATCAAATGAAACTCAAATGTATTCAACAAAGCTAATTTTGTCAAATGAAACTCACATGCATTCTACAAAGCTAATTGAATCAAATAAAAGTCAAATGAAATCAAACAAAACTTATTGAATCAAATGAAACTCAAATGCATTCTATAAAGCTAGTTAAATCAAATGACACTCAAATGCATTCAACAAAGCTGATTGAATCAAATTCAAGTCAAATGAAGTCAAACAAAGCTAGTTAAATCAAATGAAAGTCAAATGAAGTCAAACAAAGCTAATTGAATCAAATGAAACTCAAATGTATTCAACAAAGCTAATTGAATCAAATTAAATTAAAATGAAGTCAAACAAAGGTAATTGAATCAAATTCAAGTCAAGTGAAGTCAAACAAAGCTAATTAAATCAAATGAAAGTCAAATAAAGTCAAACATAGCGAAATGAATCAAATGAAAATCAAATTCATTCAACAAAGCTAATTGAATCAAATGAAACTAAAATACATTCAACAAAGCTAATTGAATCAAATAAAGTAAAATCAAGTCAAACAAAGCTAATTGAATCAAATGAAACTCCAATGTATTCAACAAAGCTAATTCAGTCAAATGAAAATCAAATGCATTCTACAAAGCTAATTGAATCAAATAAAAGTCAAATGAAGTCAAACAAAGCTAAGGGAATCAAATTAAAGTTAAATGAAGTCAAACCAAGCTAATTGAATCAAATGAAAGTCAAATAAAGTCAAACATAGCTAATAGAATCAAAAGAAAATCAAATGCATTTAACAAAGCTAATTGAATCAAATGAAGTTCAAATGCATTCAACAAAGCTAATTGAATCAAATTAAAGTCAAATGAAGTCAATCAAAGCTAATTGTATCAAATGAAAGTCAAATGATGTCAAATAAAGCTAATTGAATCAAATGAAAGTCAAATGAAGTCAATCAAAGCTAATTGTATCAAATGAAAGTCAAATGATGTCAAATAAAGATAATTGAATCAACTGAAACTCAAATACATTCAACAAAGCTAATTGAATTAAGTGAATGTCAAATGAAGTCAAACTCAGCTCATTGAATCAAATGAAAGTCAAACGAAGTCAAACAGAGCTAATAGAATCAAATGAAACTCAAATGCATTCAACAAAGCTAATTAAATCAAATGAAACTCAAATGCATTCAACAAAGCTAATTGAATTAAAAGAAACTCAAATGCATTCAACAATGCTAATTGAATCAAATGAAACTCAAATGCATTCAACAAAGCTATTTGAATCAAATTAAAGTCAAATGAAGTCAAACAAAACTTATTGAATCAAATGAAACTCAAATGCATTCTATAAAGCTAATTGAATCAAATGAAACTCAAATGCATTCAACAAAGCTAATTGAATCAAATTAAATTAAAATGAAGTCAAACATAGGTAATTGAATCAAATTCAAGTCAAATGAAGTCAAACCAAGCTAATTAAATCAAATGAAAGTCAAATAAAGTCAAAAATACTAAATGAATCAAATAAAACTCAAATGCATTCAGCAAAGCTAATTGAATCAAATGAAACTCAAATACATTCAACAAAGCTAATTGAATCAAAATAATACAAAATGAAGTCAAACAAAGCTAATTGAATCAAATGAAACTCAAATGTATTCAACAAAGCTAATTCAGTCAAATGAAACTCAAATACATTCTACAAAGGTAATTGAATCAAATAAAAGACAAATGAAATTAAACAAAGCTAATTGAATTAAATTAAAGTTAAATGAAGTCAAACAAAGCTAGTTGAATCAAATGAAAGTCAAATGAAGTCAAACATAGCTAAATGAATCAAATGAAAATCAAATGCGTTCAACAAAGCTAATTGAATCAAATGAAACTCAAATGTATTCAACAAAGCTAATTGATTCAAATTAAAGTCAAATAAAGCCAAATAAAACTTATTGAATCAAATGAAACTAAAATACATTCAATAAAGCTAATTGAATCAAAATAAAACTAAAATGTATTCAACAAAGCTAATTGAATCAAATTAAATTAAAATGAAGTCAAACATAGGTAATTGAATCAAATTCAAGTCTAATGAAGTCAAACAAAGCTAATTAAATCAAATGAAAGTCAAATAGAGTCAAACATAGCGAAATAAATCAAATGAAAATCAAATGCATTCAACAAAGCTAATTGAATCAATTGAAACTCAAATGTATTCAACAAAGCTAATTGATTCAAAATACAGTCAAATGAAGTCAAATAAAACATATTAAATCAAATGAAACTCAAATGCATTCAGTAAAGCTAATTGAATCAAATGAAACTACATTCAACAAAGCTAATTGAATCAAAATAAAGTAAAATGAAGTCAAACAAAGCTAATTGAATCAAATGAAACTCAAATGTATTCAACAAAGCTAATTTAGTCAAATGAAACTCAAATGCATTCTACAAAGCTAATTGAATCAAATAAAAGTCAAATGAAATCAAACAAAACTTATTGAATCAAATGAAACTCAAATGCATTCTATAAAGCTAATTGAATCAAATGAAACTCAAATGCATTCAACAAAGCTAATTGAATCAATTGAAACTCAAATACATTCAACAAAGCTAATTGAATTAAGTGAATATCAGATGAAGTCAAACTAAGCTAATTGAATCAAATGAAAGTCAAACAAAGTCAAACATAGCTAATAGAATCAAATAAAACTCAAATGCATTCAACAAAGCTAATTAAATCAAATGAAACTCAAATGCATTCAACAAAGCTAATTAGATGAAACTCAAATGCATTCAACAAAGCTAATTGAATCAAATGAAACTGAAATGCATTCAACAAAGCTAATTGAATCAAATTAAAGTCAAATGAAGTCAAATAAAGTCAAACATAGCTAAATGAATCAAATGAAAATCAAATGCATTCAACAAAGCTAATTGAATCAAATGAAACTCAAATGTATTCAACAAAGCTAATTGATTCAAATTAAAGTCAAATGAAGTCAAATAAAACATATTAAATCAAATGAAACTCAAATGCATTCAGTAAAGCTAATTGAATCATATGAAACTCAAATACATTCAACAAAGCTAATTGAATCAAAATAAAGTTAAATGAAGTCAAACAAAGCTAATTGAATCAAATGAAACTCAAATGTATTCAACAAAGCTAATTTAGTCAAATGAAACTCAAATGCATTCTACAAAGCTAATTGAATCAAATAAAAGTCAAATGAAATCAAACAAAACTTATTGAATCAAATGAAACTCAAATGCATTCAACAAAGCTGATTGAATCAAATTCAAGTCAATTGAAGTCAAACAAAGCTAGTTGAATCAAATGAAAGTCAAGTGATGTCAAACATAGCAAAATGAATCAAATGAAAATCAAATGCGTTCAACAAAGCTAATTGAATCAAATGAAACTCAAATGTATTCAACAAATCTAATTAAAGTCAAATAAAGCCAAATATAACTTATTGAATCAAATGAAACTGAAATGCATTCAATAAAGCTAATTGAATCAAAATGAAACTAAAATGTATTCAACAAAGCTAATTGAATCAAATTAAATTAAAATGAAGTCAAACATAGGTAATTGAATCAAATTCAAGTCAAATGAAGTCAAACAAAGCAAATTAAATCAAATGAAAGTCAAATAAAGTGAAACATAGCGAAATGAATCAAATGAAAATCAAATGCATTCAACAAAGCTAATTGAATCAAATGAAACTGAAATGCATTCAACAAAGCTAATTGATTCAAATTAAAGTCAAATGAAGTCAAATAAAACATATTGAATCAAATGAAACTCAAATGCATTCAGTAAAGCTAATTGAATCAAATGAAACTCAAATACATTCAACAAAGCTAATTGAATCAAAATAAAGTAAAATAAAGTCAAACAAAGCTAATTGAATCAAATGAAACTCAAATGTATTCAACAAAGCTAATTTAGTCAAATGAAACTCAAATGCATTCTACAAAGCTAATTGAATCAAATAAAAGTCAAATGAAATCAAACAAAACTTATTGAATCAAATGAAACTCAAATGCATTCTATAAAGCTAATTGAATCAAATGAAACTCAAATGCATTCAACAAAGCTAATTGAATCAACTGAAACTCAAATACATATAACAAAGCTAATTGAATTAAGTGAATATCAAATGAAGTCAAACTAAGCTAATTGAATCAATTGAAAGTCAAACGAAGTCAAACATAGCTAATAGAATCAAATAAAACTCAAATGCATTCAACAAAGCTAATTAAATCAAATGAAACTGAAATGCATTCAACAAAGCTAATTGAATTAAATGAAACTCAAATGCATTCAACAAAGCTAATTGAATCAAATGAAACTCAAATGCACTCAACAAAGCTAATTGAATCAAATTAAAGTCAAATGAAGTCAAACAAAACTTATTGAATCAAATGAAAGTCAAATGTATTCTATAAAGCAAATTGAATCAAATGAAACTCAAATCCATTCAACAAAGCTAATTGAATCAAATGAAAGTCAAATGAAGTCTAATAGAGTCAAACATAGCTAAATGAATCAAATGAAAATCAAATGCATTCAACAAAGCTAATTGAATCAAATGAAACTCAAATGTATTCAACAAAGCTAATTGATTCAAATTAAAGTCAAATGAAGTCAAATAAAACATATTAAATCAAATGAAACTCAAGTACATTCAGTAAAGCTAATTGAATCAAATGAAACTCAAATACATTCAACAAAGCTAATTGAATCAAAATAAAGTAAAATGAAATCAAACAAAGCTAATTGAATCAAATGAAACTCAAATGTATTCAACAAAGCTAATTTAGTCAAATGAAACTCAAATGCATTCTACAAAGCTAATTGAGTCAAATAAAAGTCAAATGAATTCAAACAAAACTTATTGAATCAAATGAAACTCAAATGCATTCAACAAAGCTGATTGAATCAAATTCAAGTCAAATGAAGTCAAACAAAGCTAGTTGAATCAAATGAAAGTCAAGTGATGTCAAACATAGCTAAATGAATCAAATGAAAATCAAATGCGTTCGACAAAGCTAATTGAATCAAATGAAACTCAAATGTATTCAACAAAGCTAATTGATTCAAATTAAAGTCAAATAAAGCGAAATATAACTTATTGAATCAAATGAAACTGAAATGCATTCAATAAAGCTAATTGAATCAAAATGAAACTAAAATGTATCAACAAAGCTAATTGAATCAAATTAAATTAAAATGAAGTCAAACATAGGTAATTGAATCAAATTCAAGTCAAATGAAGTCAAACAAAGCTAATTAAATCAAATGAAAGTCAAATAAAGTGAAACATAGCGAAATGAATCAAATGAAAATCAAATGCATTCAACAAAGCTAATTGAATCAAATGAAACTGAAATGCATTCAACAAAGCTAATTGATTCAAATTAAAGTCAAATGAAGTCAAATAAAACATATTGAATCAAATGAAACTCAAATGCATTCAGTAAAGCTAATTGAATCAAATGAAACTCAAATACATTCAACAAAGCTAATTGAATCAAAATAAAGTAAAATAAAGTCAAACAAAGCTAATTGAATCAAATGAAACTCCAATGTATTCAACAAAGCTAATTCAGTCAAATGAAACTCAAATGCATTCTACAAAGCTAATTGAATCAAATAAAAGTCAAATGAAGTCAAACTGATGCAGGAGCATCTACTATGAACCAAGGTCTTCTAGTTCAACAAGATAATCAAGGGCATATGGTGAAAGAAGTTCAGTTCATAAGCTTAACAAGCACGGTTTTTCCTAAAACACTTCTTAAGCACCTTGATTAGGCTAATCTTTTCTTAATCTTCCTTAAACAAGGTTAATTAATGCTAATGATATTCTTAATCATCATTAAGTATTGTTAATCAAGTTTAGTTGGTGATTAATTAGCTTAATTAGGGTAATTAGTTAAACTAACCTTGTTTAGAGCAATGCTGATTTTTGTTCCTAAGTCATCCGGTTTTTGTAAGGGCTTAAGGAAGCTTAATTCTGAAAATTCAAGGCCACCTCATGCTTGAAGGTGAACTCAAGTATGTCTAGTAAGGCCACATGATCTTCACATGGGCTTGGAAGCAGCAACAAATGAGAAAGGAGAGCTTCATGGTGAAGCATGCTGAAACCGCAGCAAAGACACGTCCCCACTTGCCTCCTTTCTTCAATGCAGGCGGGGCCTTTTCCTTCTGCAAATGCTTCGAAATTGTGAAGATATTTTGTTTAAGATATGTATTTTAATTTCCTCTAGGCTATTTTTCAGTTCTCCAATGTCCTATAGGGTAGATTAGCTAATGATTAGGAGTGGTGCAGAAGCAGTTTCCTTTTCTGCTGCTCTTACTTTACTGCTTTGGTTAGGTCAGCAAATGACGTCCAAAAAGGCTGATTTTTGGACATGTTGTAGTCATATATGTTTAGTTTGTAATGTTTTTGAAATTACATCATTCCGGTGGATATTGAAACTTTTATGCTAAGTTTACTAAGCTGTGCGCCTAGTGTAACTCTTGGTCAGTTTCGACCAATTCTTAAATCTTTGTAATTTTGATCATCTAAACGTTGAATTAGTGATTAAGACTCAAAGTAGACTTAAACTAGAAGCTCATTGTTATAGTTTTAGTCTTGATTGGTGGTATATTGGATTAGTGGAAGTGGTGGTTGTTCGTTCATTCGAACCGGTTTGATACAATTATTCTATCCTTGTTCTTTGTAATTTCGAATGCTCTTGTTATCTAAGTCAATATGTATCATTTGGTATCAGAGCTTGAGGTTGTTTAAGAGCATTCAAATCATTCTATAAACATCCTAAATACTTTCCTTAAACCCAAACACAACACCCCCCTAAAACCGAACCTATTCTAAGCCTAAACACACTTCTTTTCTTTCTTTAAAACCATAATTCATTGTGGTTGTATTAACCATGAGTGGAGGTGACGAAAATCAGTTTAGGAGAGGCATGAACATGAATGAAGAAAGGTTGGTAGGAGTCGAAAATCAGATTGCCACCTTATCTGAACAAATGGCTAACATGATGACTATACTGAGAGATGTGGGATTAAGAGGACAAGTAAGAAGGGGAAATGAGGAGGATGAACATGTGGCATATGATACTAGTGAGGAAGCCAATTCCGAAGCTTCCAGGACAAGAAGAAGGCCACGAAAAAAGATGATTTTCGAGATATTAAGTTAGATATTCCCGAGTTTGATGGAAACCTTAATCCGAGATGTTTACTTGGAGTGGGTAGCAAGGTGTGATCGGATTTTTGAACTCAAGGAGTATGATGATGCTAAGGCTTTTAAAGTTGCAATTACTAAGCTAAAGGGGTATGCATCCCTTTGGTGGGAGAATGTTGTTCTAGCAAGGACAAGGAAGAGAAAGCCGAAAATCAAGAGTTGGGAGAAACTCAAGAAGAAAATGAAAGAGAAGTTTCTACCTTCCACTTATACTCTTGATTTATATAACAAACTATCCGAATTGTCTCGGGATCACAAAGGTGTCGAAAGTTACATTCATGAATTTGAGAAATTGATGATGAAATTAGATGTTCAAGAAAGAGAAGAGCAAACTATGGCTCGATTCTTAGGTGGTTTGGAGAAAGACATTCAAAGGAAATTGGAGCTGCAACCATATTCTACTTTGGATGAACTTTTCAAGCTAGCTTTGAAGGTGGAAAAACATCAAAAGGAGAAGAAGAAGAAAACATTTTTCAAAGGAACTTCTTACACCAAGGGAAGTTCGAATGTGAAGCCATCTTATGCATCTCCTTACACTCCAAAAGGGGATACTTCGAAGGCCATAGATAAAGGGAAGAAAGTGGTTGAAGAGTCCTCTAAGAAATCTGATGTGAAGTGTTTTAAGTGTCATGGTTATGGTCATTATCAAGCTCAATGCCCAAACAAAAGGGTAATGACTCTAATTGACATTAAAAACATTGATGAAGCACTTGAATCTCAAGAACAACTTGAAGATGAATCCGAGAAGGAGGCCGAAATTGAAGGAGAAGTTGAAGTGGGAGAAGTAACTCAAGGTGATCATTTAAGCCTTGTTCTAAGGAGAATTCTTCATACTAAGGAAGCCGAATTGATTCCATCTCAAAGGGATCAGATTTTCCAAACAAAGTGCTTAGTGGGAGGGAAGATTTGCTCAATGATTATTGATGGTGGGAGCTGCACTAATGTGGCATCATCAACCATGGTGAGCAAGCTCAATCATCCTACCTTCAAACATCCTAAACCGTATAAGCTTCATTGGCTTAATGATGGCAATTGTGTGGAGGTAACAAAACAAGCTTTAGTTAGTTTTTCTTTTGGTGATTCGTATAAGGATGAAGTTCTTTGTGATGTTTTGCCTATGGATGCATGTCATATATTATTGTTAGGGAGACCATGGCAATCTGATAAAGAAACTGTACATAATGGTAGGGCTAATACTTACACTTTTATGCATAATCGAAAGAAAATTGTGCTTAGTCCTAGTAAACCATGTTCGAATACACCTAAACCAAAAACAACACAACCTAAAACACAAAACAAAAAAACCTTAATCCTTTCGAAATGCCAATTAGATAAAGCTGTGGAAAAGGGGAAGGTTATGTATTTGTTGCTGTTGTTAGATGAAAATGATGTCAATTCTTTTGAAATACACGAAATGGTTAAGCCATTAGTGAGGGAGTTTGGTGATATTTTTCCTGAAGACCTTCCATTTGGTTTACCCCTAGTAGAGGTATTGAACATCAAATTGACTTGATTCCCGGGAACACCATTACCTAACAAGCCAGCTTATAGATGTAATCCTGATGAAGCTAAAGAATTGCAACGCCAAGTTAGTGAATTAATAGCTAACGGATTCGTACAAGAAAGTCTTAGTCCATGTGCTGTGCCTGTTATTTTGGTTCCAAAGAAGGATGGTTCTATGCGTATGTGTGTAGATTGCAGGGCCATCAACAATATTACAGTCAAGTATAGGTATCCTATACCTAGGCTTGATGATTTCTTGGATGAATTACATGGTTCCACTATATTTTCGAAGATAGATTTAAGAAGTGGCTACCATCAGATTCGAATTAAGGAAGGTGATGAATGGAAAAACAGCTTTTAAAACTAAGAGTGGTTTGTATGAATGGCGTGTGATGCCATTTGGTTTGACAAATGCTCCTAGTACCTTCATGAGACTTATGCACGAGGTACTTAGATCCTTCATTGGTATCTTTGTTGTTGTTTATTTTGATGACATTCTTGTATATATCAAAGTGAGCAGGAACATCTTGTTCATCTAAAGAAGGTTTTCCTTAAGCTAAGGGAAAAGAAGTTGTATGCAAAGATGGAGAAGTGTGAATTCTTCACTTCTAGCGTGACCTTTCTTGGATTCATAGTATCATCCAATGGCATTTCTATGGATGAATCCAAGGTGGAGGCAATCAAGTCTTGGCCAGTTCCTAAAACTATTACAGAGGTTCGAAGTTTCCATGGTTTAGCTTCTTTTTACAGGAGATTTATCAAGAACTTCAGTACTATCTTGGCGCCATTGACTGAATGCATCAAGAAGGGGTCTTTTATTTGGACTCCAGCAGCACAAGAAGCGTTTGAGCAATTGAAGAGTATGCTTAGTAAGGCTCCTGTTCTAGCCTTACCTGATTTCAAGAAAGTGTTCGAGGTTGAATGTGATGCTAGTGGCGTGGGCATTGGAGCTGTTTTGCAACAAGGTGGGCGTCCCATAGCCTATTTCAGTGAGAAACTTAATCAGTCCAGACTCAACTACAGCACTTATGACAAGGAGTTCTATGCTATTATTCATGCCTTGACTCATTGGACTCATTATCTCAGACCAGCTCAATTCGTGCTTCACTCGGATCATCAAGCCCTAAAGTACATCAATGGTCAACACAAGCTCGATCCTAGACATGCAAAATGGGTGGAATTCCTTGATCCTTTGATTTTGTTTCAAAATATAAAACCTGGAGTTTCTAACATTGTTGCGAATGCTTTATCAAGGAGGCATTCTATGCTTTCTTTAATGGAGGCTCGTGTTCTTGGCTTTAGCCATCTTAAAGAGTTATATTATGAAGATCCGATTTCTCTCTATTATTAGAAGCATGTAAAGATGGATCTCATGGAGCTTATACAGTTCAAGATGGCTTTCTTTTTCGAAACAACAAGCTATGCATCCCTCGGTGTTCATTAAGGGATTTGCTTATCAAGGAGGTTCATGGAGGAGGACTAGCAGGACATTTTAACATTAACAAAACTGTTGATGTTTTGCAGGAACATTTCTATTGGCCGAAACTTGCAGGAGATGTTCATTCAATTTTAGCTCGTTGCTCTACGTGTCAAAAGGCTAAGAGTACCTTTCATCAAGGTCTCTATACGCCCCTACCAAATCCCAACTCAACCATGGGAAGATGTTAGCATGGATTTCATTGTGGCTTTGCCTAGAACTTAAAGAAGCAAGGATGCAATCATGGTGGTCGTGGATAGATTCTCAAAAATGGCTCATTTTATTCCTTGTAATAAAACTGATGATGCTATTCATGTTGCTGATTTGTACTTTAAAGATGTTATACGTCTTCATGGTGTTCCTAGGTCCATTGTTTCGGATAAGGACGTAAAGTTCTTAAGCTATTTTTGGAAGACCTTGTGGAAGATGCTAGGTACTAAGCTCCTCTTTAGTACTACAGCTCATCCACAAACCGATGGCCAGACCGAGGTGACAAATAGGACCTTAACAACCTTGTTAAGAACATTGGTGAACAAGTCTCAAAGAGATTGGGATCTAAAGTTAGCTCATGCTGAGTTTGCTTACAATAGATCTCCAACTTATGCTACAAAACACTCACCATTCGAGGTAAACTATGGGATTAATCCTTTAAGTCCTATTGATTTACTTCCATTTCCTATTGACGTGCATATTAGCAAAGAAGCTGAAGAAAAGGCCAAGGAAATGAAGAAACTTCATCAACAAATTCGAACCAGAATTGAAAAGGTGAATGAAGCATACAAGGTCCGAGCAAACAAGCACCGAAAAGAAATTTTGTACAAGCCTGGTGATTTAGTATGGCTACACTTGAGGAAGGAACGTTTTCCAACCAGAAGAAAGAACAAGCTAATGCCTAGAAGTGACGGTCCTTTCAAAATACTCGAGAAGATCAACAACAATGCCTACAAGATCAAACTGCCAGATGAAATGGGAAACATATCTGCAACATTCAATGTTGGTGATCTAGCTCCCTATATTACAAATGATTCTGAAAGACAAGAAGACCTTTTCGAACCGGGAGAGAATGATGCAGGAGCATCTACTATGAACCAAGGTCTTCTAGTTCAACAAGATAATCAAGGGCATATGGTGAAAGAAGTTCAGTTCATAAGCTTAACAAGCACGGTTTTTCCTAAAACACTTCTTAAGCACCTTGATTAGGCTAATCTTTTCTTAATCTTCCTTAAACAAGGTTAATTAATGCTAATGATATTCTTAATCATCATTAAGTATTGTTAATCAAGTTTAGTTGGTGATTAATTAGCTTAATTAGGGTAATTAGTTAAACTAACCTTGTTTAGAGCAAAGCTGATTTTTGTTCCTAAGTCATCCGGTTTTTGTAAGGGCTTAAGGAAGCTTAATTCTGAAAATTCAAGGCCACCTCATGCTTGAAGGTGAACTCAAGTATGTCTAGTAAGGCCACATGATCTTCACATGGGCTTGGAAGCAGCAACAAATGAGAAAGGAGAGCTTCATGGTGAAGCATGCTGAAACCGCAGCAAGACACGTCCCCAGTTGCCTCTTTTCTTCAATTAAGGCGGGGCCTTTTCCTTCTGCAAATGCTTCGAAATTGTGAAGATATTTTGTTTAAGATATGTATTTTAATTTCCTATAGGCTATTTTTCAGTTCTCCAATGTCCTATAGGGTAGATTAGCTAATGATTAGGAGTGGTGCAGAAGCAGTTTCCTTTTCTGCTGCTCTTACTTTACTGCTTTGGTTAGGTCAGCAAATGACGTCCAAAAAGGCTGATTTTTGGACATGTTGTAGTCATATATGTTTAGTTTGTAATGTTTTTGAAATTATATCATTCCGGTGGATATTGAAGCTTTTATGCTAAGTTTACTAAGCTGTGCGCCTAGTGTAACTCTTGGTCAGTTTCGACCAATTCTTAAATCTTTGTAATTTTGATCATCTAAACGTTGAATTAGTGATTAAGACTCAAAGTAGACTTAAACTAGAAGCTCATTGTTATAGTTATAGTCTTGATTGGTGGTATATTGGATTAGTGGAACTGGTGGTTGTTCGTTCATTCGAACCGGTTTGATACAATTATTCTATCCTTGTTCTTTGTAATTTCGAATGCTCTTGTTATCTAAGTCAATATGTATCACAAACAAAGCTAATTGAATCAAATTAAAGCTAATTGAAGTCAAACCAAGCTAATTGAATCAAATGAATGTCAAATAATGTCAAACATAGCTAATAGAATCAAAAGAAACTCAAATGCATTTCAATAAGCTAATTGAATCAAATGAAGTTCAAATGCATTCAACAAAGCTAATTGAATCAAATTAAAGTCAAATGAAGTCAATCAAAGCTAATTGTATCAAATGAAAGTCAAATGAAGTCAAATAAAGCTAATTGAATCAAATGAAAGTCAAATGAAGTCAATTAAAGCTAATTGTATCAAATGAAAGTCAAATGAAGTCAAATAAAGCTAATTGAATCAATTGAAACTCAAATACATTCAACAAAGCTAATTGAATTAAGTGAATATCAAATGAAGTCAAACTAAGCTAATTGAATCAAATGAAAGTCAAACGAAGTCAAACATAGCTAATAGAATCAAATAAAACTCAAATGCATTCAACAAAGCTAATTAAATCAAATGAAACTCAAATGCATTCAACAAAGCTAATTGAATTAAATGAAACTCAAATGCATTCAACAAAGCTAATTGAATCAAATGAAACTCAAATGCATTCAACAAAGCTAATTGAATTAAATTAAAGTCAAATGAAGTCAAGCAAAACTTATTGAATCAACTGAAACTCAAATGCATTCTACAAAGCTAATTGAATCAAATAAAACACTAGTAGAATAATTGTTTATTGCTGCGGCCATTAAGTGGCCTATTGCGGCGGTTTTCGCTGCGCAGCAATAAAGGACGCAGCAATAGGTAATTAATATATTGTCGCGGTTTTAAACCGCAGCAATATTTGAACATATTGCTGCGGTTTCTAGCCAAAACCGCAGCAATATATATTTTTTTAACGTATTGCTGCGGTTTTGGCTAGAAACCGCAAGCAATAGCTTGGCCTATTGCTGCGGTTATTGCCCAAAACCGCAGCAATAGGTCCTAGTACAGGTAAATTTTTTTTGGAATTTCGCAATTAAATTTGAAAGATATAACATGAATTTCATTAATATAGAAAGCTAAAAAAACTAATTACATAAATAATACAAAAGATCAAAAAGTAAAATGAAAAAGCAAAAATAACAAAACAACTATTACAGCTTAATGACTAATTACAAAAATTATAATAAAAACAAAAAAATAAGAAACTGATCTAAAAAAACGAAAAAAATCAAAAAAATCCTAAAACAAAAAAATCTAAAAACAGATAAAAAAAACGAAAAAAATCAAAAAAAAAATCCGTTGAACGAAACCCATTGCTTGTTGAGGAATTTATGTGTAGAGAAATCTGCTCACCGGGTAGATCAGGCTTTAAATCCACTGTCAACTGAGTAGCTTGAATACCATTTTCAGTTAAGGTTCCCAAAAAAATCTAAAAAGGTTCTCCGAGATTAGCGATAACAACATCGTCACCATTGAGAACCGGCTCTCGTTTTTCGAAACCCATTGCTCGCCACCATTGATCGTCGCTCGCCTCTCCTCGCCAACGATTCATCACTCACCGCGAAGTTTCGAAACCCATTGTTCCCGAAGTCGCCGGTGTTCAACTCGCCGCGAAGTGAGTGCCTTCGCCGGAAGACGAAGAAGAGGAGACGAAGTCACTCGTTTTTGTTCTTCAACGACGGCGAAAATAAGAGGTGAGTTGAGAGGAGAGTGAGAGGAAGAAGGACCGACGAAGAACGACGAAGAAGGACGAGGAGGAGAGAGAAAGGAGTGGCCGGCGAGTTGAGAGAAGAGTGAGAGGAGAGAGGAGAGAGAGGGGTTGAGAGAAAACGGCTGGTTAAAAAAAAATGGGGATCAATTGAACCCTAATTGCACCGTGTCTTATATTTAAAAAATGGGGATATTGCTGCGGTTTTTTGTAAAAACCGCAGCAATATATTAAAATATTATTTTTTTAATATTATTTTAATATATTGCTGCGGTTTTTGCCAGAAACCGCAGCAATATATCTGGTCAAAAAGTCAACTTTTTTCAAAAATTTTCTGTTGAAACTATATTGCTGCGGTTTTTTGCCGAAACCGCAGCAATATCTTTATTTTATATTTTACCTTTTCTTTTTACGTGATATATTGCTGCGTATGGGTAAAACCGCAGCAATATCACCGCAGCAATAAGCAATTATTCCACTAGTGAAAGTCAAATGAAATCAAACAAAACTTAGTGAATCAAATGAAACTCAAATGCATTCAACAAAGCTGATTGAATCAAATTCAAGTCAATTGAAGTCAAACAAAGCTAGTTGAATCAAATGAAAGTCAAGTGATGTCAAACATAGCTAAATGAATCAAATGAAAATCAAATGCGTTCAACAAAGCTAATTGAATCAAATGAAACTCAAATGTATTCAACAAAGCTAATTGATTCAAATTAAAGTCAAATAAAGCCAAATAAAACTTATTGAATCAAATGAAACTGAAATGCATTCAATAAAGCTAATTGAATCAAAATGAAACTAAAATGTATTCAACAAAGCTAATTGAATCAAATTAAATTAAAATGAAGTCAAACATAGGTAATTGAATCAAATTCAAGTCAAATGAAGTAAAACAAAGCTAATTAAATCAAATGAAAGTCAAATAAAGTGAAACATAGCGAAATGAATCAAATGAAAATCAAATGCATTCAACAAAGCTAATTGAATCAAACGAAACTGAAATGCATTCAACAAAGCTAATTGATTCAAATTAAAGTCAAATGAAGTCAAATAAAACATATTGAATCAAATTAAACTCAAATGCATTCAGTAAAGCTAATTGAATCAAATGAAACTCAAATACATTCAACAAAGCTAATTGAATCAAAATAAAGTAAAATGAAGTCAAACAAAGCTAATTGAATCAAATGAAACTCAAATGTATTCAACAAAGCTAATTTAGTCAAATGAAACTCAAATGCATTCTACAAAGCTAATTGAATCAAATAAAAGTCAAATGAAATCAAACAAAACTTATTGAATCAAATGAAACTCAAATGCATTCTATAAAGCTAATTGAATCAAATGAAACTCAAATGCATTCAACAAAGCTAATTGAATCAACTGAAACTCAAATGCATTCAACAAAGCTAATTGAATTAAATGAAACTCAAATGCAATCAACAAAGCTAATTGAATCAAATGAAACTCAAATGTATTCAACAAAGCTAATTGAATCAAATTAAAGTCAAATGAAGTCAAACAAAACTTATTGAATCAAATGAAACTCAAATGTATTCTATAAAGCTAATTGAATTAAATGAAACTCAAATGCATTCAACAAAGCTAATTGAATCAAATTAAAGTCAAATGAAGTCAAATAGAGTCAAACATAGCTAAATGAATCAAATGAAAATCAAATGCATTCAACAAAGCTAATTGAATCAAATGAAACTCAAATGTATTCAACAAAGCTAATTGATTCAAATTAAAGTCAAATGAAGTCAAATAAAACATATTAAATCAAATGAAACTCAAATGCATTCAGTAAAGCTAATTGAATCAAATGAAACTCAAATACATTCAACAAAGCTAATTGAATCAAAATAAAGTAAAATGAAGTCAAACAAAGCTAATTGAATCAAATGAAACTCAAATGTATTCAACAAAGCTAATTCTGTCAAATGAAACTCACATGCATTCTACAAAGCTAATTGAATCAAATAAAAGTCAAATGAAATCAAACAAAACTTATTGAATCAAATGAAACTCAAATGCATTCAACAAAGCTGATTGAATCAAATTCAAGTCAAATGAAGTCAAACAAAGCTAGTTGAATCAAATGAAAGTCAAGTGATGTCAAACATAGCTAAATGAATCAAATGAAAATCAAATGCGTTCGACAAAGCTAATTGAATCAAATGAAACTCAAATGTATTCAACAAAGCTAATTGATTCAAATTAAAGTCAAATAAAGCCAAATAAAACTTATTGAATCAAATGAAACTGAAATGCATTCAATAAAGCTAATTGAATCAAAATGAAACTAAAATGTATCAACAAAGCTAATTGAATCAAATTAAATTAAAATGAAGTCAAACATAGGTAATTGAATCAAATTCAAGTCAAATGAAGTCAAACAAAGCTAATTAAATCAAATGAAAGTCAAATAAAGTGAAACATAGCGAAATGAATCAAATGAAAATCAAATGCATTCAACAAAGCTAATTGAATCAAATGAAACTGAAATGCATTCAACAAAGCTAATTGATTCAAATGAAAGTCAAATGAAGTCAAATAAAACATATTGAATCAAATGAAACTCAAATGCATTCAGTAAAACTAATTGAATCAAATGAAACTCAAATACATTCAACAAAGCTAATTGAATCAAAATAAAGTAAAATGAAGTCAAACAAAGCTAATTGAATCAAATGAAACTCAAATGTATTCAACAAAGCTAATTTAGTCAAATGAAACTCAAATGCATTCTACAAAGCTAATTGAATCAAATAAAAGTCAAATGAAATCAAACAAAACTTATTGAATCAAATGAAACTCAAATGCATTCTATAAAGCTAATTGAATCAACTGAAACTCAAATGCATTCAACAAAGCTAATTGAATCAACTGAAACTCAAATACATTCAACAAAGCTAATTGAATTATGTGAATATCAAAAAGAAGTCAAACTAAGCTAATTGAATCAAATGAAAGTCAAACGAAGTCAAACATAGCTAATAGAATCAAATAAAACTCAAATGCATTCAACAAAGCTAATTAAATCAAATGAAACTCAAATGCATTCAACAAAGCTAATTGAATTAAATGAAACTCAAATGCAATCAACAAAGCTAATTGAATCAAATGAAACTCAAATGTATTCAACAAAGCTAATTGAATCAAATTAAAGTCAAATGAAGTCAAACAAAACTTATTGAATCAAATGAAACTCAAATGTATTCTATAAAGCTAATTGAATTAAATGAAAATTAAATGCATTCAACAAAGCTAATTGAATCAAATTAAATTAAAAGGAAGTCAAACATAGGTAATTGAATCAAATTCAAGTCAAATGAAGTCAAACAAAACTAATTAAATCAAATGAAAGTCAAATAAAGTCAAACATAGCTAAATGAATCAAATGAAAATCAAATGCATTCAACAAAGCTAATTGAATCAAATGACACTCAAATGTATTCAACAAAGCTAATTGATTCAAATTAAAGTCAAATGAAGTCAAATAAAACATATTAAATCAAATGAAACTCAAATGCATTCAGTAAAGCTAATTGAATCAAATGAAACTCAAATACATTCAACAAAGCTAATTGAATCAAAATAAAGTAAAATGAAGTCAAACAAAGCAGAATCAAATGAAACACAAATGTATTCAACAAAGCTAATTTAGTCAAATGAAACTCAAATGCATTCTACAAAGCTAATTGAATCAAATAAAAGTCAAATGAATTGAAACAAAACTTATTGAATCAAATGAAACTCAAATGCATTCAACAAAGCTGATTGAATCAAATTCAAGTCAAATGAAGTCAAACAAAGCTAGTTGAATCAAATGAAAGTCAAGTGATGTCAAACAAAGCTAAATGAATCAAATGAAAATCAAATGCGTTCGACAAAGCTAATTGAATCAAATGAAACTCAAATGTATTCAACAAAGCTAATTGATTCAAATTAAAGTCAAATAAAGCCAAATAAAACTTATTGAATCAAATGAAACTGAAATGCATTCAATAAAGCTAATTGAATCAAAATGAAACTAAAATGTATCAACAAAGCTAATTGAATCAAATTAAATTAAAATGAAGTCAAACATAGGTAATTGAATCAAATTCAAGTCAAATGAAGTCAAACAAAGCTAATTAAATCAAATGAAAGTCAAATAAAGTGAAACATAGAGAAATGAATCAAATGAAAATCAAATGCATTCAACAAAGCTAATTGAATCAAATGAAACTGAAATGCATTCAACAAAGCTAATTGATTCAAATTAAAGTCAAATGAAGTCAAATAAAACATATTGAATCAAATGAAACTCAAATGCATTCAGTAAAGCTAATTGAATCAAATGAAACTCAAATACATTCAACAAAGCTAATTGAATCAAAATAAAGTAAAATAAAGTCAAACAAAGCTAATTGAATCAAATGAAACTCCAATGTATTCAACAAAGCTAATTGAATCAAATAAAAGTCAAATGAAGTCAAACAAAGATAATTGAATCAAATTAAAGCTAATTGAAGTCAAACCAAGCTAATTGAATCAAATGAAAGTCAAATAATGTCAAACATAGCTAATAGAATCAAAAGAAACTCAAATGCATTTCAATAAGCTAATTGAATCAAATGAAGTTCAAATGCATTCAACAAAGCTAATTGAATCAAATTAAAGTCAAATGAAGTCAATCAAAGCTAATTGTATCAAATGAAAGTCAAATGAAGTCAAATAAAGCTAATTGAATCAAATGAAAGTCAAATGAAGTCAATTAAAGCTAATTGTATCAAATGAAAGTCAAATGAAGTCAAATAAAGCTAATTGAATCAATTGAAACTCAAACGAAGTCAAACATAGCTAATAGAATCAAATAAAACTCAAATGCATTCAACAAAGCTAATTAAATCAAATGAAACTCAAATGCATTCAACAAAGCTAATTGAATTAAATGAAACTCAAATGCAATCAACAAAGCTAATTGAATCAAATGAAACTCAAATGTATTCAACAAAGCTAATTGAATCAAATTAAAGTCAAATGAAGTCAAACAAAACTTATTGAATCAAATGAAACTCAAATGTATTCTATAAAGCTAATTGAATTAAATGAAACTCAAATGCATTCAACAAAGCTAATTGAATCAAATTAAAGTCAAATGAAGTCAAATAGAGTCAAACATAGCTAAATGAATCAAATGAAAATCAAATGCATTCAACAAAGCTAATTGAATCAAATGAAACTCAAATGTATTCAACAAAGCTAATTGATTCAAATTAAAGTCAAATGAAGTCAAATAAAACATATTAAATCAAATGAAACTCAAATGCATTCAGTAAAGCTAATTGAATCAAATGAAACTCAAATGCATTCAACAAAGCTAATTGAATCAAAATAAAGTAAAATGAAGTCAAACAAAGCTAATTGAATCAAATGAAACTCAAATGTATTCAACAAAGCTAATTCTGTCAAATGAAACTCACATGCATTCTACAAAGCTAATTGAATCAAATAAAAGTCAAATGAAATCAAACAAAACTTATTGAATCAAATGAAACTCAAATGCATTCAACAAAGCTGATTGAATCAAATTCAAGTCAAATGAAGTCAAACAAAGCTAGTTGAATCAAATGAAAGTCAAGTGATGTCAAACATAGCTAAATGAATCAAATGAAAATCAAATGCGTTCGACAAAGCTAATTGAATCAAATGAAACTCAAATGTATCAACAAAGCTAATTGATTCAAATTAAAGTCAAATAAAGCCAAATAAAACTTATTGAATCAAATGAAACTGAAATGCATTTAATAAAGCTAATTGAATCAAAATGAAACTAAAATGTATCAACAAAGCTAATTGAATCAAATTAAATTAAAATGAAGTCAAACATAGGTAATTGAATCAAATTCAAGTCAAATGAAGTCAAACAAAGCTAATTAAATCAAATGAAAGTCAAATAAAGTGAAACATAGCGAAATGAATCAAATGAAAATCAAATGCATTCAACAAAGCTAATTGAATCAAATGAAACTGAAATGCATTCAACAAAGCTAATTGATTCAAATGAAAGTCAAATGAAGTCAAATAAAACATATTGAATCAAATGAAACTCAAATGCATTCAGTAAAACTAATTGAATCAAATGAAACACAAATACATTCAACAAAGCTAATTGAATCAAAATAAAGTAAAATGAAGTCAAACAAAGCTAATTGAATCAAATGAAACTCAAATGTATTCAACAAAGCTAATTTAGTCAAATGAAACTCAAATGCATTCTACAAAGCTAATTGAATCAAATAAAAGTCAAATGAAATCAAACAAAACTTATTGAATCAAATGAAACTCAAATGCATTCTATAAAGCTAATTGAATCAAATGAAACTCAAATGCATTCAACAAAGCTAATTGAATCAACTGAAACTCAAATACATTCAACAAAGCTAATTGAATTATGTGAATATCAAAAAGAAGTCAAACTAAGCTAATTGAATCAAATGAAAGTCAAACGAAGTCAAACATAGCTAATAGAATCAAATAAAACTCAAATGCATTCAACAAAGCTAATTAAATCAAATGAAACTCAAATGCATTCAACAAAGCTAATTGAATTAAATGAAACTCAAATGCAATCAACAAAGCTAATTGAATCAAATGAAACTCAAATGTATTCAACAAAGCTAATTGAATCAAATTAAAGTCAAATGAAGTCAAACAAAACTTATTGAATCAAATGAAACTCAAATGTATTCTATAAAGCTAATTGAATTAAATGAAACTCAAATTCATTCAACAAAGCTCATTGAATCAAATTAAAGTCAAATGAAGTCAAATAGAGTCAAACATCTAAATGAATCAAATGAAAATCAAATGCATTCAACAAAGCTAATTGAATCAAATGAAACTCAAATGTATTCAACAAAGCTAATTGATTCAAATTAAAGTCAAATGAAGTCATATAAAACATATTAAATCAAATGAAACTCAAATGCATTCAGTAAAGCTAATTGAATCAAATGAAACTCAAATACATTCAACAAAGCTAATTGAATCAAAATAAAGTAAAATGAAGTCAAACAAAGCTGAATCAAATGAAACACAAATGTATTCAACAAAGCTAATTTAGTTAAATGAAACTCAAATGCATTCTACAAAGCTAATTGAATCAAATAAAAGTCAAATGAATTGAAACAAAACTTATTGAATCAAATGAAACTCAAATGCATTCAACAAAGCTGATTGAATCAAATTCAAGTCAAATGAAGTCAAACAAAGCTAGTTGAATCAAATAAAAGTCAAGTGATGTCAAACAAAGCTAAATGAATCAAATGAAAATCAAATGCGTTCGACAAAGCTAATTGAATCAAATGAAACTCAAATGTATTCAACAAAGCTAATTGATTCAAATTAAAGTCAAATAAAGCCAAATAAAACTTATTGAATCAAATGAAACTGAAATGCATTCAATAAAGCTAATTGAATCAAAATGAAACTAAAATGTATCAACAAAGCTAATTGAATCAAATTAAATTAAAATGAAGTCAAACATAGGTAATTGAATCAAATTCAAGTCAAATGAAGTCAAACAAAGCTAATTAAATCAAATGAAAGTCAAATAAAGTGAAACATAGAGAAATGAATCAAATGAAAATCAAATGCATTCAACAAAGCTAATTGAATCAAATGAAACTGAAATGCATTCAACAAAGCTAATTGATTCAAATTAAAGTCAAATGAAGTCAAATAAAACATATTGAATCAAATGAAACTCAAATGCATTCAGTAAAGCTAATTGAATCAAATGAAACTCAAATACATTCAACAAAGCTAATTGAATCAAAATAAAGTAAAATAAAGTCAAACAAAGCTAATTGAATCAAATGAAACTCCAATGTATTCAACAAAGCTAATTGAATCAAATAAAAGTCAAATGAAGTCAAACAAAGATAATTGAATCAAATTAAAGCTAATTGAAGTCAAACCAAGCTAATTGAATCAAATGAAAGTCAAATAATGTCAAACATAGCTAATAGAATCAAAAGAAACTCAAATGCATTTCAATAAGCTAATTGAATCAAATGAAGTTCAAATGCATTCAACAAAGCTAATTGAATCAAATTAAAGTCAAATGAAGTCAATCAAAGCTAATTGTATCAAATGAAAGTCAAATGAAGTCAAATAAAGCTAATTGAATCAAATGAAAGTCAAATGAAGTCAATTAAAGCTAATTGTATCAAATGAAAGTCAAATGAAGTCAAATAAAGCTAATTGAATCAATTGAAACTCAAATACATTCAACAAAGCTAATTGAATTAAGTGAATATCAAATGAAGTCAAACTAAGCTAATTGAATCAAATGAAAGTCAAACGAAGTCAAACATAGCTAATAGAATCAAATAAAACTCAAATGCATTCAACAAAGCTAATTAAATCAAATGAAACTCAAATGCATTCAACAAAGCTAATTGAATTAAATGAAACTCAAATGCATTCAACAAAGCTAATTGAATCAAATGAAACTCAAATGCATTCAACAAAGCTAATTGAATCAAATTAAAGTCAAATGAAGTCAAACAAAACTTATTGAATCAAATGAAACTCAAATGTATTCTATAAAGCTAATTGAATCAAATGAAACTCAAATGCATTCAATAAAGCTAATTGAATCAAATTAAAGTCAAATGAAGTCAAAAAAAGTCAAACATAGCTAAATGAATCAAATGAAAATCAAATGCATTCAACAAAGCTAATTGAATAAAATGAAACTCAAATGTATTCAACAAAGCTAATTGATTCAAATTAAAGTCAAATGAAGTCATATAAAACATATTAAATCAAATGAAACTCAAATGCATTCAGTAAAGCTAATTGAATCAAATGAAACGCAAATACATTCAACAAAGCTAATTGAATCAAAATAAAGTAAAATGAAGTCTAACAAAGCTAATAGAATCAAATGAAACTCAAATGTATTCAACAAAGCTAATTCAGTCAAATGAAACTCAAATGCATTCTACAAAGCTAATTGAATCAAATAAAAGTCAAATGAAGTCAAACAAAGCTAATTGAATCAAAATAAAGCTAAATGAAGTCAAACCAAGCTAATTGAATCTAATGAAAGTCAAATAATGTCAAACATAGCGAATAGAATCAAAAGAAACTCAAATGCATTTCAATAAGCTAATTGAATCAAATGAAGTTCAAATGCATTCAACAAAGTTAATTGAATCAAATTAAAGTCAAATGAAGTCAATCAAAGCTAATTGTATCAAATGAAAGTCAAATGAAGTCAAATAAAGCTAATTGAATCAAATGAAAGTCAAATGAAGTCAATTAAAGCTAATTGTATCAAATGAAAGTCAAATGAAGTCAAATAAAGCAAATTGAATCAAGTGAAACTCAAATACATTCAACAAAGCTAGTTGAATTAAGTGAATGTCAAATGAAGTCAAACTAAGCTCATTGAATCAAATGAAAGTCAAACAAAGTCAAACATAGCTAATAGAATCAAATGAAACTCAAATGCATCCAACAAAGCTAATTAAATCAAATGAAACTCAAATGCATTCAACAAAGCTAATTGAATTAAATGAAACTCAAATGCATTCAACAAAGCTAATTGAATCAAATGAAACTCAAATGCATTCAACAAAGCTAATTGAATCAAATTAAAGTCAAATGAAGTCAAACAAAACTTATTGAATCAAATGAAACTGAAATGCATTCTATAAAGCTAATTGAATCAAATGAAAATTAAATGCATTCAACAAAGCTAATTGAATCAAATTAAATTAAAAGGAAGTCAAACATAGGTAATTGAATCAAATTCAAGTCAAATGAAGTCAAACAAAACTAATTAAATCAAATGAAAGTCAAATAAAGTCAAACATAGCTAAATGAATCAAATGAAAATCAAATGCATTCAACAAAGCTAATTGAATCAAATGACACTCAAATGTATTCAACAAAGCTAATTGATTCAAATTAAAGTCAAATGAAGTCAAATAAAACATATTAAATCAAATGAAACTCAAATGCATTCAGTAAAGCTAATTGAATCAAATGAAACTCAAATACATTCAACAAAGCTAATTGAATCAAAATAAAGTAAAATGAAGTCAAACAAAGATAATTGAATCAAATGAAACTCAAATGTATTCAACAGAGCTAATTCAGTCAAATGAAACTCAAATGCATTCTACAAAGCTAATTAAATCAAATAAAAGTCAAATGAAATCAAACAAAGCTAATTGAATCAAATTAAAGTTAAATGAAGTCAAACAAAGCTAGTTGAATCAAATGAAAGTCAAATGAATTCAAATATAGCTAAATGAATCAAATGAAAATCAAATGCGTTCAACAAAGCTAATTGAATCAAATGAAACTCAAATGTTTTCAACAAAGTTAATTCATTCAAATTAAAGTCAAATAAAGCCAAATAAAGCTTATTGAATCAAATGAAACTGAAATGCATTAAATAAAGCTAATTGAATCAAAATGAAACTAAAATGTATTCAACAAAGCTAATTGAATCAAATTAAATTAAAATGAAGTCAAACATAGGTAATTGAATCAAATTCAAGTCAAATGATTTCAAACAAAGCTAATTAAATCAAATGAAAGTCAAACATAGCGAACTGAATCAAATGAAAATCAAATGCATTCAACAAAGCTAATTGAATCAATTGAAACTCAAATGCATTCAACAAAGCTAATTAATTCAAATTAAAGTCAAATGAAGTCAAATAAAACATATTAAATCAAATGAAACTGATATGATTACACGTCCAAAGTGAATGAGCAATCAAGAATCTCGAGCATAGGTTCGAACTTGATGAATTAAATAAGTCCGAAAATTATGATTAAGTCACCGGATATGATAATTAAAATAATCACTCCTGAATATTTTAATTAACTCTTAATCTCACTTACACCACTCCTGGAATAAAGTAGATTAAACACTAAGTAAATAATCACTCCTGAAAATGAACTTAATGGGCGAAAGTAATTGATCACACAATTAAATTCAATAACAAAGTTTTTAGGTAAATCTCACATGCCCTTGATGATAGCATGGAACTATTATTTATAATAATAAAAATAAACTTGTCCTCCAAGGACCAAGCAAGGGCCGAAAATCAGCCATAAGAATTAAGGAAACATTCCTTAATTCCTTACATCTTAATCCCTTGATTCTAGGAGAGAATAAAGGAGTAAATAAGGAAACAACCAAATCAGCCCCCAATCCCCCTTCACACGCCTAAATACATAAGGAAACCAAGAAATAAGGAAAGTATTACAACTCAATGATGATGCGAAAACGTATATGAAAATGTAACCTAAGCTCGATAAGCTTTACTCACTTATTTATGCTTAAGGATTCTAAATCGGTTTTGAAGTTTATCTTACTTAGAAACTGATTTAGGAGGTTTTTGAGAGTGGATTTAATTAGTTTAAACTCACTAATTATATTAACTCTCTCTTAAATTAAGTTTAACTCACTTAACTCAAGGATTTCGAAATTAAGATCACTTCTTAATCACAAGAGGAATTTCGGATTTTTCAATCTCCAAAAAAACCGAATAAACACAAAGTTTAAATCAAAACTAAAAACTAAACTTCATTTATGATCTCCATTACATATATATTACAAGCTAATCAATCTCAAAAAGATCTAAGTACCAAAGTGATTAAACAAAGCAATTAAACAACAAAGATCTCTTAATCCAACAAAGATGTAAGAAGGAATAGTGTTGTTGTGTGTTTTGTTGACTTTGGGGCAAGGAGGGCCGGTTTTCAACACCAAGTGGGGGGGGGCTTCTCTTAGCTTGCAAGGGAAGCTTCAAAAGATCTTCAAGAACCCCTTTTTACACGTCCCAAGTGTGATTCACAACCCCATACATGGTTCGTCCAATTTGCTACAGTTAATTTTTCCGTTTTCTCCTTTTCCTCAGTTAAAGTGTTATGGAGTTTCTCAATAAGAGTTTTTATTTCAGCCAATTCCGACATTATAACTCAAATAAGATGCTACGTCACGGAAGAAATAGCAAGCCACAACCACACAAAACCCCAATTAAGGATCGAACAAAGTAGAAGCACTTACCAATGAAAGAAGAATCCCTTCTATCCTCACCCTCCTGGAAAATTCTGATACCAACTGATATGATTGCACGTCCAAAGTGAATGAGCAATCAAGAATCTCGAGCAAAGGTTCGAACTTGATGAATTAAATAAGTCCGAAAATTATGATTAAGTCACCGGATATGATAATTAAAATAATCACTCCTGAATATTTTAATTAACTCTTAATCTCACTTACACCACTCCTGGAATAAAGTAGATTAAACACTAAGTAAATAATCACTCCTGAAAATGAAATTAATGGGCGAAAGTAATTGATCACACAATTAAATTCCATAACAAAGTTTTTAGGTAAATCTCACATGCCCTTGATGATAGCATGGAACTATTATTTATAATAATAAAAATAAACTTGTCCTCCAAGGACCAAGCAAGGGCCGAAAATCAGCCATAAGAATTAAGGAAACATTCCTTAATTCCTTACATCTTAATCCCTTGATTCTAGGAGAGAATAAAGGAGTAAATAAGGAAACAACCAAATCAGCCCCCAATCCCCCTTCACACGCCTAAATACATAAGGAAACCAAGAAATAAGGAAAGTATTACAACTCAATGACAACTTGCAAACTTGGAGCACAAGGACCAAATCACACGCCTAATGACACGCCTATCTTGGTCGAAATATCACAAGATATTTTCAGACCTTATTTGCTGAAAATTAAAGACTTTAGAAATGGTGTCACCTTCAAGCTTCATCAATGGAATCATCGTCCCACTTAAGAAATGACACAAATGAAGAGTTTGAATTTAACTTGAACCCGAACACTTCAAGGACTAAACAAATCGGATCATTTGGAGCTTGACCTTGACCTTGACTTGTATCAGAAACTCAAATGCATTCAGTAAAGCTAATTGAATCAAATGAAACTCAAATACATTCAACAAAGCTAATTGAATCAAAATAAAGTAAAATGAAGTCAAACAAAGCTAATTGAATCAAATGAAACTCAAATGTTTTCAACAAAGCTAATTCAGTCAAATGAAACTCACATGCATTCTACAAAGCTAATTGAATCAAATAAAAGTCAAATGAAATCAAACAAAACTTATTGAATCAAATGAAACTCAAATGCATTCTATAAAGCTAATTGAATCAAATGAAACTCAAATGCATTAAAGCTAATTGAATCAAATGAAACTCAAATGCATTCAACAAAGCTAATTGAATCAAATTAAAGTCAAATGAAGTCAAATAAAGTCAAACATAACTAAATGAATCAAATGAAAATCAAATTCATTCAACAAAGCTAATTGAATCAAATGAAACTCAAATGTATTCAACAAAGCTAATTGATTCAAATTAAAGTCAAATGAAGTCAAATAAAAATATTAAATCATATGAAACTCAAATGCATTCAGTAAAGCTAATTGAATCAAATGAAACTCAAATACATTCAACAAAACTAATTGAATCAAAATAAAGTAAAATGAAGTCAAACAAAGCTAATTGAATCAAATGAAACTCAAATGTATTCAACAAAGCTAATTCAGTCAAATGAAACTCAAATGCATTCTACAAAGCTAATTGAATCAAATAAAAGTCAAATGAAATCAAACAAAACTTATTGAATCAAATGAAACTCAAATGCATTCAATAAAGCAGATTGAATCAAATTCAAGTCAAATGAAGTCAAACAAAGCTAGTTGAATCAAATGAAAGTCAAGTGATGTCAAACATAGCTAAATGAATCAAATGAAAATCACATGCGTTCAACAAAGCTAATTGAATCAAATGAAACTCAAATGTATTCAACAAAGCTAATTGATTCAAATTAAAGTCAAATAAAGCCAAATAAAACTTATTGAATCAAATGAAACTGAAATGCATTCAATAAAGCTAATTGAATGAAAATGAAACTAAAATGTATTCAACAAAGCTAATTGAATCAAATTAAATTAAAATGAAGTCAAACATAGGTAATTGAATCAAATTCAAGTCAAATGAAGTCAAACAAAGCTAATTAAATCAAATGAAAGTCAAATAAAGTTAAACATAGCGAACTGAATCAAATGAAAATCAAATGCATTCAACAAAGCTCATTGAATCAATTCAAACTCAAATGCATTCAACAAAGCTAATTGATTCAAATTAAAGTCAAATGAAGTCAAATAAAACATATTAAATCAAATGAAACTAAAATCCATTCTATAAAGCTAATTGAATCAAATGAAACACAAATACATTCAACAAAGCTAATTGAATCAAAATAAAGTAAAATGAAGTCAAACAAAGCTAATTGAATCAAATGAAACTCAAATGTTTTCAACAAAGCTAATTCAGTCAAATGAAACTCACATGCATTCTACAAAGCTAATTGAATCAAATAAAAGTCAAATGAAATCAAACAAAACTTATTGAATCAAATGAAACTTTAATGCATTCTATAAAGCTATTTGAATCAAATGAAACTCAAATGCATTCAACAAAGCTAATCAAATGAAACTCAAATGCATTCTATAAAGCTAGTTGAATCAAATTAAACTCAAATGCATTCAACAAAGCTAATTGAATCAACTGAAACTCAAATACATTCAACAAAGCTAATTGAATTAAGTGAATATCAAATGAAGTCAAACTAAGCTAATTGAATCAAATAAAAGTCAAACGAAGTCAAACATAGGTAATAGAATTAAATAAAACTCAAATGCATTCAACAAAGCTAATTAAATCAAATGAAACTCAAATGTATTCAACAAAGCGAATTGAATCAAATTAAAGTCAAATGAAGTAAAACAAAACTTATTAAATCAAATGAAACTCAAATGCATTCTATAAAGCTAATTGAATCAAATGAAACTCAAATGCATTCAACAAAGCTAATTGAATCAAATTAAATTAAAATGAAGTCAAACATATGTAATTGAATCAAATTAAAGTCAAATGAAGTCAAACAAAGCTAATTAAATTAAATGAAAGTCAAACAAAGTCAAACATAGCTAAATGAATTAAATGAAAATCAAATGCATTCAACAAAGCTAATTGAATCAAATGACACTCAAATGTATTCAACAAAGCTAATTGATTCAAATTAAAGTCAAATGAAGTCAAATAAAACATATTAAATCAAATGAAACTCAAATGCATTCAGTAAAGCTAATTGAATCAAATGAAACTCAAATACATTCAACAAAGCTAATTGAATCAAAATAAACTAAAATGAAGTCAAACAAAGATAATTGAATCAAATGAAACTCAAATGTATTCAACAAAGCTAATTCAGTCAAATGAAACTCAAATACATTCTACAAAGCTAATTGAATCAAATAAAAGTCAAATGAAATCAAACAAAGCTAATTGAATCAAATTAAAGTTAAATGAAGTCAAACAAAACTAGTTGAATCAAATGAAAGTCAAATGAATTCAAACATAGCTAAATGAATCAAATGAAAATCAAATGCGTTCAACAAAGCTAATTGAATCAAATGAAACTCAAATGTTTTCAACAAAGCTAATTCATTCAAATTAAAGTCATATAAAGCCAAATAAAGCTTATTGAATCAAATGAAACTGAAATGCATTCAATAAAGCTAATTGAATCAAAATGAAACAAAAATGTATTCAACAAAGCTAATTGAATCAAATTAAATTAAAATGAAGTCAAACATAGGTAATTGAATCAAATTCAAGTCAAATGGAGTCAAACAAAGCTAATTAAATCAAATGAAAGTCAAATAAAGTCAAACATAGCGAACTGAATCAAATGAAAATCAAATGCATTCAACAAAGCTCATTGAATCAATTGAAACTCAAATGCATTCAACAAATTTAATTGATTCAAATTAAAGTCAAATGAAGTCAAATAAAACATTTTAAATCAAATGAAACTCAAATGCATTCAGTAAAGCTAATTGAATCAAATGAAACACAAATACATTCAACAAAGCTAATTGAATCAAAATAATGTAAAATGAAGTCAAACAAAGCTAATTGAATCAAATGAAACTCAAATGTTTTCAACAAAGCTAATTCAGTCAAATGAAACTCACATGCATTCTACAAAGCTAATTGAATCAAATAAAAGTCAAATGAAATCAAACAAAACTTATTGAATCAAATGAAACTCAAATGCATTCTATAAAGCTAATTGAATCAAATGAAACTCAAATGCATTCAACAAAGCTAATCAAATGAAACTCAAATGCATTCTATAAAGCTAGTTGAATCAAATGAAACTCAAATGCATTCAACAAAGCTAATTGAATCAACTGAAACTCAAATACATTCAACAAAGCTAATTGAATTAAGTGAATATCAAATGAAGTCAAACTAAGCTAATTGAATCAAATGAAAGTCAAACGAAGTCAAACATAGCTAATAGAATTAACGGTTTTTTCACCATATACCCCCGACAAATTAAAAAATTCACCATATACCCTCAATGTTCCAAAAATTCACCATATACCCTTGAGTTTTCGAAAACGTTCACGAAATGCCCTTTTTCTAACTTTCGTTAACTCTCCGTTAGCTTTATTTACGATTTTGCCATTACTAACCCTAAACCCTAATTCTTATCTAACCTAACCCTAATCTAACCCTTACCCTTACCCTAATCCTAAACCTAAACCCTTACCCTTACACTAAACCCTAACCCACCCAGCCCACCACCCTCCACCCCCGGCCCCACCCCTACCCCCTCCCTCCCTCCACCGCCGCATCCCTCTCCCTTCCACCGCCGCATCCCCCTCCCCTCCCTCTCTCCCCCGGAGCCCTCCCCCCCCTCTCTCCCGCCGCCACGGCGTCCCCAACCCTCGCGAGCCGCAGCCTACCCATCCCCCTACCCTCTTTCCTCCCTCGCTCTTCTCTCTCGTTCGATCTACTCCATGGAGAAGCCGCACTCGCGCCTGTGTTACTGCGTTTGTGCGTGTGTTCGGGCGGTGTTCGAAGGAGAGGTGGGGGGTTAGGGGAATTCGAAGTCGAAGGGGAAGGGTGGGTTAGGGGAATTCAAGTCGAAGAGGTTAGGGGAATTCGACGGGGAAGGGGGATGGTGGGGAAATCGACTGGGGGAGAGGGGAGGGGGTGGGGTTAGGGGAATTCGATGGGGAGAGGGGAGGGGGGGGGTTAGGGGAATCGACGGGGAGGGGGGGGGGTGGGGGAATCGACGGAGAGGGGGGGGGGGAATCGACGGGGGAGGGGAAGGGAGTGGGGGAATCGACGTGGAGGGGGAGGGGTGGGGGGCCGGCGTGGGTGGAGTAGAGGGGAGGGGTGGGGGGCTGGGGGGTGGAGGAGGGAGGGGGGAGGGGGTGGGGGTTGAAGGGGTGGTGGAGGGGCCGGGTTAGATTAGGGTTTAGATTAGGGTTAGGGTAAGGGCTAGGGTTAGATTAGGGTTAGGGTAAGATTAGAATTAGGGTTAGGGCTTAATGATGGCAAAATCGTAAATAAAGCAAACGGTGAGTTAACGGAATTTAGAAAAAGGGCACTTGGTGAACGTTTTCAAAAACTCACGGGTATATGGTGAATTTTTGGAACATTGAGGGTATATGGTGAATTTTTTAATTTGTCGGGGGTATATGGTGAAAAAACCGTAGAATTAAATAAAACTCAAATGCATTCAACAAAGCTAATTAAATCAAATGAAACTCAAAATGTATTCAACAAAGCTAATTGAATTAAATGAAACTGAAATGCATTCAACAAAGCTAATTGAATCAAATTAAAGTCAAATGAAGTCAAACAAAACTTATTGAATCAAATGAAACTCAAATGCATTCCATAAAGCTAATTGAATCAAATGAAACTCAAATGCATTCAACAAACCTAATTGAATCAATTTAAAGTCAAATGAAGTCAAACAAAACTTATTGAATCAAATGAAGCTCAAATGCATTCTATAAAGCTAATTGAATCAAATGAAACTCAAATGCATTCAACAAAGCTGATTGAAACAAATTCAAGTCAAATGAAGTCAAACAAAGCTAGTTGAATCAAATGAAAGTCAAATGAAGTCAAACATAGCTAAATGAATCAAATGCGTTCAACAAAGGTAATTGAATCAAATGAAACTCAAATGTATTCAACAAAGATAATTGATTCAAATTAAAGTCAAATAAAGCCAAATAAAACTTATTGAATCAAATGAAACTGAAATGCATTCAATAAAGCTAATTGAATCAAAATGAAACTAAAATGTATTCAACAAAGCTAATTGAATCAAATTAAATTAAAATAAAGTCAAACATAGGTAATTGAATCAAATTCAAGTCAAATGAAGTCAACCAAAGCTAATTAAATCAAATGAATATCAAATAAAGTCAAACATAGCGAAATGAATCAAATGAAAATCAAATGTATTCAACAAAGCTAATTGAATCAAATGAAACTCAAATGCATTCAACAAAGCTAATTGAATCAAATTAAAGTCAAATGAAGTCAAATAAAGTCAAACATAGCTAAATGAATCAAATGAAAATCAAATGCATTCAACAAAGCTAATTGAATCAAATGAAACTCAAATGTATTCAACAAAGCTAATTGATTCAAATTAAAGTCAAATGAAGTCAAATAAAACATATTAAATCAATGAAACTCAAATGCATTCAGTAAAGCTAATTGAATCAAATGAAACTCAAATACATTCAACAAAGCTAATTGAATCAAAATAAAGTAAAATGAAGTCAAACAAAGCTAATTGAATCAAATGAAACTCAAATGTATTCAACAAAGCTAATTCAGTCAAATGAAACTCAAATGCATTCTACAAAGCTAATTGAATCAAATTAAAGTCAAATGAAATCAAACAAAACTTATTGAATCAAATGAAACTCAAATGCATTCAACAAAGCAGATTGAATCAAATTCAAGTCAAATGAAGTCAAACAAAGCTAGTTGAATCAAATGAAAGTCAACTGATGTCAAACATAGCTAAATGAATCAAATGAAAATCAAATGCGTTCAACAAAGCTAATTGAATCAAATGAAACTCAAATGTATTCAACAAAGCTAATTGATTCAAATTAAAGTCAAATAAAGCCAAATAAAACTTATTGAATCAAATGAAACTGAAATGCATTCAATAAAGCTAATTGAATCAAAATGAAACTAAAATGTATTCAACAAAGCTAATTGAATCAAATTAAATTAAAATGAAGTCAAACATAGGTAATTGAATCAAATTCAAGTCAAATGAAGTCAAACAAAGCTAATTAAATCAAATGAAAGTCAAATAAAGTGAAACATAGCGAAATGAATCAAATGAAAATCAAATGTATTCAACAAAGCTAATTGAATCAAATGAAACTGAAATGAATTCAACAAAGCTAATTGATTCAAATTAAAGTCAAATGAAGTCAAATAAAACATATTGAATCAAATGAAACTCAAATGCATTCAGTAAAGCTAATTGAATCAAATGAAACTCAAATACATTCAACAAAGCTAATTGAATCAAAATAATGTAAAATAAAGTCAAACAAAGCTAATTGAATCAAATGAAACTCCAATGTATTCAACAAAGCTAATTCCGTCAAATGAAACTCAAATGCATTCTACAAAGCTAATTGAATCAAATAAAAGTCAAATGAAGTCAAACAAAGCTAATTGAATCAAATTAATGCTAAATGAAGTCAAACCAAGCTAATTGAATCAAATGAAAGTCAAATAATGTCAAACATAGCTAATAGAATCAAAAGAAACTCAAATGTATTTCAATAAGCTAATTGAATCAAATGAAGTTCAAATGCATTCAACAAAGCTAATTGAATCAAATTAAAGTCAAATGAAGTCAATCAAAGCTAATTGTATCAAATGAAAGTCATATGAAGTCAAATAAAGCTAATTGAATCAAATGAAAGTCAAATGAGGTCAATTAAAGCTAATTGTATCAAATGAAAGTCAAATGAAGTCAAATAAAGCTAATTGAATCAATTGAAACTCAATACATTCAACAAAGCTAATTGAATTAAGTGAATGTTAAATGAAGTCAAACTAAGCTCATTGAATCAAATGAAAGTCAAACGAAGTCAAACATAGCTAATAGAATCAAATAAACTCAAATGCATTCAACAAAGCTAATTAAATCAAATGAAACTCAAATGCATTCAACAAAGCTAATTGAATTAAATGAAACTCAAATGCATTCAACAAAGCTAATTGAATCAAATGAAATTCAAATGCATTCAACAAAGCTAATTGAATCAAATTAAGTCAAATGAAGTCAAACAAAACTTATTGAATCAAATGAAACTCAAATGCATTCTATAAAGCTAATTGAATCAAATGAAACTCAAATGCATTCAACAAAGCTAATTGAATCAAATTAAATTAAAATGAAGTCAAACATATGTAATTGAATCAAATTCAAGTCAAATGAAGTCAAACAAAGCTAATTAAATTAAATGAAATTCAAACAAAGTCAAACATAGCTAAATGAATCCAATGAAAATCAAATGCATTCAACAAAGCTAATTGAATCAAATGACACTCAAATGTATTCAACAAAGCTAATTGATTCAAATTAAAGTCAAATGAAGTCAAATAAAACATATTAAATCAAATGAAACTCAAATGCATTCAGTAAAGCTAATTGAATCGAATGAAACTCAAATACATTCAACAAAGCTAATTGAATCAAAATAAAGTAAAATGAAGTCAAACAAAGATAATTGAATCAAATGAAACTCAAATGTATTCAACAAAGCTAATTGAATCAAATTAAATTAAAATGAAGTCAAACATAGATAATTGAATCAAATTCAAGTCAAATGAAGTCAAACAAAGCTAATTAAATCAAATGAAAGTCAAATAAAGTCAAACATAGCGAACTGAATCAAATGAAAATCAAATACATTCAACAAAGCTCATTGAATCAATTGAAACTCAAATGCATTCAACAAAGCTAATTGATTCAAATTAAAGTCAAATGAAGTCAAATAAAACATATTAAATCAAATGAAACTCAAATGCATTCAGTAAAGCTAATTGAATCAAATGAAACACAAATACATTTCAACAAAGCTAATTGAATCAAAATAAAGTAAAATGAAGTCAATCAAAGCTAATTGAATCAAATGAAACTCAAATGTTTTCAACAAAGCTAATTCAGTCAAATGAAACTCACATGCATTCTACAAAGCTAATTGAATCAAATAAAAGTCAAATGAAATCACACGAAACTTATTGAATCAAATGAAACTCAAATGCATTCTATAAAGCTAATTGAATCAAATGAAACTCAAATGCATTCAACAAAGCTAATCAAATGAAACTCAAATGCATTCAACAAAGCTAATTGAATTAAATAAAACTCAAATACATTCAACAAAGCTAATATAAATCAAATGAAACTCAAATGCATTCAACAAAGCTAATTGAATTAAATGAAACTGAAATGCATTCAACAAAGCTAATTGAATCAAAAGAAACTCAAATGCATTCAACAAAGCTAATTGAATCAAATTAAAGTCAAATGAAGTCAAACAAAACTTATTGAATCAGATGAAACTCAAATGCATTCTATAAAGCTAATTGAATCAAATGAAACTCAAATGCATTCAACAAACCTAATTGAATCAATTTAAAGTCAAATGAAGTCAAACAAAACTTATTGAATCAAATGAAGCTCAAATGCATTCTATAAAGCTAATTGAATCAAATGAAACTCAAATGCATTCAACAAAACTGATTGAAACAAATTCAAGTCAAATGAAGTCAAACAAAGCTAGTTGAATCAAATGAAAGTCAAATGAAGTCAAACATAGCTAAATGAATCAAATGAAAATCAAATGCGTTCAACAAAGGTAATTGAATCAAATGAAACTCAAATATATTCAACAAAGATAATTGATTCAAATTAAAGTCAAATAAAGCCAAATAAAACTTATTGAATCAAATGAAACTGAAATGCATTCAATAAAGCTAATTGAATCAAATTGAAACTAAAATGTATTCAACAAAGCTAATTGAATCAAATTAAATTAAAATGAAGTCAAACATAGGTAATTGAATCAAATTCAAGTCAAATGAAGTCAAACAAAGCTAATTAAATCAAATGAAAGTCAAATAAAGTGAAACATAGCGAAATGAATCAAATGAAAATCAATGCATTCAACAAAGCTAATTGAATCAAATGAAACTCAAATGCATTCAACAAAGCTAATTGAATCAAATTAAAGTCAAATGAAGTCAAATAAAGTCCAACATAGCTAAATGAATCAAATGAAAATCAAATGCATTCAACAAAGCTAATTGAATCAAATGAAACTCAAATGTATTCAACAAAGCTAATTCAGTCAAATGAAACTCAAATGCATTCTACAAAGCGAATTGAATCAAATAAAAGTCAAATGAAATCAAACAAAACTTATTGAATCAAATGAAACTCAAATGCATTCAACAAAGCAGATTGAATCAAATTCAATTCAAATGAAGTCAAACAAAGCTAGTTGAATCAAATGAAAGTCAAGTGATGTCAAACATAGCTAAATGAATCAAATGAAAATCAAATGCGTTCAACAAAGCTAATTGAATCAAATGAAATTCAAATGTATTCATCAAAGCTAATTGATTCAAATTAAAGTCAAATAAAGCCAAATAAAACTTATTGAATCAAATGAAACTGAAATGCATTCAATAAAGCTAATTGAATCAAAATGAAACTAAAATGTATTCAACAAAGCTAATTGAATCAAATTAAATTAAAATGAAGTCAAACATAGGTAATTGAATCAAATTCAAGTCAAATGAAGTCAAACAAAGCTAATTAAATCAAATGAAAGTCAAATAAAGTGAAACATAGCGAAATGAATCAAATGAAAATCAAATGCATTCAACAAAGCTAATTGAATCAAATGAAACTGAAATGAATTTAACAAAGCTAATTGATTCAAATTAAAGTCAAATGAAGTCAAATAAAACATATTGAATCAAATGAAACTCAAATGCATTCAGTAAAGCTAATTGAATCAAATGAAACTCAAATACATTCAACAAAGCTAATTGAATCAAAATAAAGTAAAATAAAGTCAATCAAAGCTAATTGAATCAAATGAAACTCCAATGTATTCAACAAAGCTAATTCTGTCAAATGAAACTCAAATGCATTCTACAAAGCTAATTGAATCAAATAAAAGTCAAATGAAGTCAAACAAAGCTAATTGAATCAAATTAAAGCTAAATGAAGTCAAACCAAGCTAATTGAATCAAATGAAAGTCAAATAATGTCAAACATAGCTAATGATGCAGGAGCATCTAGCTTCGTTAAGCCTATTACTAATCTTCTTGTAAATAATGATAACAATGTTTTAGAAGTTCAATTTTTAAGTTTAATTAGCACTAAGTACCCTAGAGTGTTAGTTAAACATTGTTAGATGTTTAGCCGGTTTTTAGAACATCTTTTGTAACGTTTTTGTTTATCTTTTCTTCTGGATTTTTTCTAAGGTGCTTAGTCACCTATGTGCTTAAGCTAGTTGCTTATCATAGAATGATGCAGCTGCTTGCCTTGAGCCACTCAATGAAGAAAGTCCACAAAGGCTGCTGGGCAGCATGTAGAAAAGAAGGAAAAAGCCTGAAGAAGAAATCAATGTGTAGCAGCCACTTCTCCACATTTTGGGGCGTGTGACCAATGGATGGAAATCTCTTCAAGTGTAGGAAACCCTCCTATTGGTTTCGTGGCCATTGGATAAGCTAATCATGAGATATTGGCAGAAAGATGGAGAAAGGTCATAAAATCGGGTTCAGCAGTTCTTCCAACTTTTTGTTTATTTTAATAGTATTTGTAGATCTTTGTTAGCTACAAAATTTTGACATATTGTACTATAAATAGTTAACAGCTTGCTTGTAAAATTTAAGCTTTGATTAATGAAAAACCAAAGAGTTATCTCATTAAGAAAACAAGTGTGTTTTCTGTCCAAAACCGTGTTGGTTTTGTTTATCTAAAATCTTTGCTGTTTGCTTGTCATTCATTGAGGTGAGAGCTAAGCACGTAAAGTAGGTTGTAGGACAAGTTGTTCCACCTTGTCTTAGCCTTGTTTGGTGGTTGTTGGGTTGTGAAAGTGGTGGTTGTTTGTCTTAGAACAAACCGGGTCAGTTTCTTTTAGCTCTTTTAAAATCGAATCTTAACTTCTCTTAACTAATGCTCTCATGTGCTTAATCCATATGTACCATTTGGTATCAGAGCTGTAGGTTGATTGAGAGCATCTTAAACACCTCCTAAACTAATTCCCTAAGCCTAAACACAAAGCCTAAACACATAGCTACAAAACGCCTAAACAGAAAACCTTTAAACCCTAAATATCCAACCTTTTGGTGAGTTTTGTGCTGTTTCTTTGAGATGGAGGAAGGGCAAGGCACAAACTTTAGGAGAAACATGACTCTAGAAGAAGCTAGGTTGGTTGGAGTGGAGAACAAAGTAGAACAACCGACGATCAAATTAGAGAGGTTCTTACTCACTTAAGAGACCTTCAAGTGGGGGAAGGCGTGGAAATCCAAGGAGGGAGGATGAAGAAGATGTAGGAGGCTATGATACTAGTGGGGAGGAGTTTGAACGTGCCTTTGAAAGGAGAAGAACACCTAGGCCTAGAGATGAATTCAAAGATCTCAAGCTAGATGTTCCAGAGTTTGATGGAAACCTTAATCCGAATTCATTTTTAGAGTGGGTTACTAGATGTAATAGGATTTTTGAGTTGAAAGGCTATGATGATGAGAAGTCTTTCAAGGTGGCAGCAGTAAAACTTAAGGGGTATGCTTCATTATGGTGGGAAAATGTAGTACTCCTTAGAAACCGAAAAGAAAGAGTAAGGTGTGTAGTTGGGAGAAGCTTAAAAAGCTTATGAGGGAGAGATTTTTACCATCTACATATACCCTTGATCTTTACAATCAACTCTCATCTTTAGAACAAGGTTCTAAGAATGTTGAAACATACATCCATGAGTTTGAAAAGCTCGTGATGAAGCTGGATGTGCAAGAACGTGAAGAGCAAACTATGGCTCGTTTTATTGGTGGTCTTGATAAGAGCATTTCAAGGAAGTTGGAGCTGCAACCATACACTACTTTGGATGAGCTCTTCAAACTAGCTCTCAAAGTGGAAAAACATCAAGTCGAAAAGAAGAAGAAGGGCATGCAAAAGAGCGGGACTTCTTACACTCCTAAAGGAGGTCCTAGCTATTTCAAAACCAATTCTCCTTACACTCCAAAAGGGGATACAAGCAAGGTGGTGGACAAAGGGAAGAAGGTGGGCGATTCACGTGACAAATCCAACGTGAAGTGTTTCAAGTGCCATGGTTATGGTCACTACCAAGCTGAATGTCCAAATAAGAGAGTGATGACTCTTATTGACATTGAAACCATTGAAGCATCCATTAAAAACCAAGAAAATGCAGAGGTGCCGGATGCTAAGCAAAGAGAAAGTGGCGAGGAAGAGGATGAGGAGATCATTGGACCAGTTGAAGGGGAGCATCTTTCTCTTGTTTTGAGAAGGGTTCTTCATACAAAAGAAGCTTTGGAGGAGGTTCCTAACCAAAGGGACCAGATTTTTCAAACAAGGTGCCTTGTTAAAGGGCGCCTTTGTTCTATGATCATTGATGGAGGTAGCCGCACCAACGTGGCATCTACAACCATGGTGGAGAAGCTTAACCATCCAACTTTCAATCATCCAAAACCATATAAGCTTCATTGGCTTAATGATGGCAGCAATGTTGAGGTAACTAAACAAGCTTTAGCTTTTTTTTCGGTGATTCTTACAAAGATGAAGTGTTGTGTGATGTATTACCCATGGATGCATGTCATTTGTTATTAGGAAGGCCTTGGCAATCTGATAAAGAAACTATTAATAATGGAAAAACTAACACTTATTCCTTTATGCATAATTCTAAAAAGATTGTTCTTAAACCATCTAAACCAAACACATACACTAGCACCACAAAAAAAGCCGAACCTACCTCTAAACAACAAACCAGCACCAAAAAGACTTTAATCCTTTCTAAACCACAAATTGAAAAAGCCATTGAAAAGGGGAAGACTATGTATTTGTTGTTGTTTTTGGATGAAAATGAGTTAGTCGTAACTGAAATCCATGAAAGAGTGAAACCATTAGTGAAGGAATTTAGGGACGTTTTCCCTAATGATTTGCCAAATGGCTTACCACCTCTTAGGGGAATTGAACACCAAATTGACCTTATTCCTGGAGCCCCATTACCAAATAAACCAGCCTATAGATGTAATCCTGAAGAAGCTAAAGAGTTACAAAAGCAAGTGAGTGAACTTTTGGCTAAAGGATTCGTGAAAGAGAGTTTAAGTCCATGTCTTTGTCTGTACGGTTCTTTTAGTGCCAAAGAAAGATGGAACTATGAGGATGTGTGTTGATTGTAGAGCCATTAACAATATCACAGTTAAGTATAGGTATCCTATTCCTAGACTTAACGATTTGTTAGATGAGCTACATGGTTCCAAAATCTTTTCTAAAATTGATTTGAGTGGTTATGATATGGATCCGATGAGAAGATTGAAGATAACCAAATTAGTGGATCTTATGAATTATTGGGCTTGGATCATCTTACAATTGAAGGTTGTGAATAGTGTTTTGATGTTAATTTTATTTGTTAAATGATCCATATGAGAGATGGTCATTTCCTACAAATCCTAGTTCTGTTAGGATTTGTGTTGTTTTCCTAGTTCTAGTAGGAATAGGACTCTTAAAATCCTAATCCTAGTAGGATTAGAACTCCTAATTCTGTTAGGAGTATAATAGCTTATAAATTCTAGTTGAGTTAGAAATCCAAATCCTAGTTGGATTAGGAATCTAATTGGAGTAGAGTTATATCTTTAATAGGAGTCTAGTTAGTAGACGCCAAGTTGAGTTTGTTCTACTTGGTTTACTTGGTTTAGGAGTTTGTTATTTGTTTGTTATCTTTTATGTTTTCTAGTCCTAGTATAATTAGGTATTTGCAATGCCTATATAAGGCTTTTTTTCGATCATTAAAAAAAGAGAGATTATGAGTTTATGAAAGTTTATTTCGTGAGTTTAATTGCTTACAAACCATTAATTAATATTCAGGAGTGTTTATTAGTTAGTGTTAAACAACTTAATTCCAGGAGTGGTTTGAGTGTGTTTAAAAACCATTGAATTCAATTCAGGAGTGATTTGGATTTAGTGCTTGATTAATTAGGCCAGGAGTGACCTAATTGAATCAAAACCCTATTTGATAGTTCAGGAGTGTTCAATCAAATAGTACTATCCTTTTGTTCGAGTGTTATTTGGGTTTGTTCGTCAAAGATTCAACCAAGAAACCATCAAGAACCAATCTTTCTTTCAAGATGATGTAAGTCTAAAAGCACCCTCTAAAGTATTGGATGATGAATCTAAACTCAATGAACCAAGAACACTCACAATTCAACTCAAAGTCACTCGAACCAAAGGATAGTGCCAAAACACAAGGACAAACTCAATGTTTTGGGGTTTTAGGCCAGAGGCAAGACCCACTCAACCTCTCCTAAGCTTATTACTCAAGAACACACTCAAAGTAATAAGGAACTCTTGAACTTGAGACACACTCAAAGTTTAAGGGCTAAAACACAAAGTTTTTTATCAAATCACAAAGCTGATCTTAACCTATCATATGCTCTCCTTATATAGAGGGAGGAGCAGCAATAAGACACTAAAAAAAACCTACAAAAACGTCCAAAGAGGAGCAGCAAAGAGGAGTTACAAAGCTCCTTGATTTAAGCCTCTTGTTAAGCTCCATTAAATGAGCTGTTACAAGAGTTAAACCAAGCACAATAAAAACCCTAAGCCGATGCATCACATGCCTATTATCGGCCCTAAAACCCTCTCCTAATCATGGATTACTTTAAGAGTAATCTCATGGTTTATTACAAACTTAAATTAACAACAAAAGCAAATAAAACCCAAACATAACTTGGGCCTTCAATTCACACGTCCAACTCATGTCCCACTTCTTGTTGTTGCTGCAAAATTTGATTGGGCTTCATTCATGACATGCAACACTTGATTTCGGCCTAAAACTTATCCAAATTAAGTGTTTGACCACTTTTTCGTAAGTTCGGAATGTGAACTTGTTGATAGACCTATCAAAGTCCACGAAATGAGCCAAATTGACCGAATTATGGCTGTTAGGAATATAAGTATCAACATTGATAGTTCTAATTCGTCATATAATGCATGGGCTTTTCTTTTGGACCTTGGACTTGCATCATTCTCCCTTTCTTCAAAAAAGTTTGCCCTCAAACTTGGTTGTTGAAAGTATGAAAAGTGATCTCTTATAGTGAAGATTGGACCAGGTTTGAAGAGTTTCCTTTTGTTGTTTACCCTCTCAAGATTCCTTTTGTTCACCTTTTCAATTTCTTCTCTCATTTTCTCCCATGAATTTTGAAATACTCTCACTCTTTTATTTTCATATTGGTATTCTCCTAATAACTCATTTAGAGATGAGATATCACAAGAAGTACCCCTAGCTTGTTTTTCATTCACAACCAAACCCTCCCCGTTTGATTCCACTAGATTTTCATATGAATTACAAATTACAAGAGAGGTGCTTTGCTTCTTTTCTTTTGTACCTACCTTTTCAAACAATGATAAAGAAAAAGTAAGTTCACTTTCCACATCACTTGGATACATTGAAGGAACCATGATTGAACTTGTGATACTTTCATCATCACCATCACTAGAACCTTGCTCGGCAAAATCTTCTTCAAAAGGATCAAAATTTGTGACATCATATGAGCTGATAAGAGATCTATTTTGAAACAAAGTTCCTTTAAAAGCAAGTTCATGAAAACAATTTTCTTTCCCTTCTTCTTTAAAGTCTTGAATTATTTCTTTCTTTTCAAGAGTAACTTCAAAATTGTTTTCCATGACTTCAATTTCAAGTGTTCGATCCATTACCCTATCTCTTTCATCTTCTTCTTCAAAACTTAGGTAGTCATCCATGGACACATAAAACTTATTAGGACAGGAATGGTATGTATGCCCATAACCATGGCATTTTGAACATCTTGCACCATCAACCTTCCCAATTTCAAAGAAAATATCTTCCCACATTATTTCTTTTTTTCTCTCTTCTTTTTCCACTGATTTTTTCTCTAAGTTTTCTAACTTCTGAGTTATTACTTGTAACATCCTAGCAAGATCACCATCAGCCATGATTTCACTATTTTTGCTAGACTATTACATATACAAGATGCAAACTGCCGTAAAATTGAACAACAAAACGAAACTGTAAATGGCCTTGAAACTCTCAAAGGCTTACAGATTAATAAAATTCAGGAAATTTCAAGCGGAATCAAAAAAAGAAACTCTTGAAAAGCTTTCCGGATGAAGGAGGAATCGTCGTTTGAAGTTCTGTGTGCCAGATTTGCTCCGTTTTGGCGCAGTTGCGAAAAACGTGCCCAGTTTAATATCTAAAAAATTCACAAAAATCTGAAAAATTCTGTGAGTATTCTATACAAAACGTTATGCAGAATGAAAAAAAGAATCAACCAATTTGAACTCCTGAAGGTTGAGAAATCGTCCTTCAAAGTCGGATGAAAAACTGATTGAATTCTGGCAGTTTCGTCTCTTCTACAAAACTCGATTTTTCCGATGAATTTCTTCACCAAAGCTCTGATACCAGATGATGTAAGTCTAAAAGCACCCTCCAAAGTATTGGATGATGAATCTAAACTCAATGAACCAAGAACACTCACAATTCAACTCAAAGTCACTCGAACCAAAGGATAGTGCCAAAACACAAGGACAAACTCAATGTTTTGGGGTTTTAGGCCAGAGGCAAGACCCACTCAACCTCTCCTAAGCTTATTACTCAAGAACACACTCAAAGTAATAAGGAACTCTTGAACTTGAGACACACTCAAAGTTTAAGGGCTAAAACACAAAGTTTTTTATCAAATCACAAAGCTGATCTTAACCTATCATATGCTCTCCTTATATAGAGGGAGGAGCAGCAATAAGACACTAAAAAAAACCTACAAAAACGTCCAAAGAGGAGCAGCAAAGAGGAGTTACAAAGCTCCTTGATTTAAGCCTCTTGTTAAGCTCCATTAAATGAGCTGTTACAAGAGTTAAACCAGCACAATAAAAACCCTAAGCTGATGCATCACATGCCTATTATCAGCCCTAAAACCCTCTCCTAATCATGGATTACTTTAAGAGTAATCTCATGGTTTATTACAAACTTAAATTAACAACAAAAGCAAATAAAACCCAAACATAACTTGGGCCTTCAATTCACACGTCCAACTCATGTCCCACTTCTTGTTGTTGCTGCAAAATTTGATTGGGCTTCATTCATGACATGCAACACTTGATTTCGGCCTAAAACTTATCCAAATTAAGTGTTTGACCACTTTTTTCGTAAGTTCAGAATGTGAACTTGTTGATAGACCTATCAAAGTCCACGAAATGAGCCAAATTGACCGAATTATGGCTGTTAGGAATATAAGTATCAACATTGATAGTTCTAATTCGTCATATAATGCATGGGCTTTTCTTTTGGACCTTGGACTTGCATCATTCTCCCTTTCTTCAAAAAAGTTTGCCCTCAAACTTGGTTGTTGAAAGTATGAAAAGTGATCTCTTATAGTGAAGATTGGACCAGGTTTGAAGAGTTTCCTTTTGTTGTTTACCCTCTCAAGATTCCTTTTGTTCACCTTTTCAATTTCTTCTCTCATTTTCTCCCATGAATTTTGAAATACTCTCACTCTTTTATTTTCATATTGGTATTCTCCTAATAACTCATTTAGAGATGAGATATCACAAGAAGTACCCCTAGCTTGTTTTTCATTCACAACCAAACCCTCCCCGTTTGATTCCACTAGATTTTCATATGAATTACAAATTACAAGAGAGGTGCTTTGCTTCTTTTCTTTTGTACCTACCTTTTCAAACAATGATAAAGAAAAAGTAAGTTCACTTTCCACATCACTTGGATACATTGAAGGAACCATGATTGAACTTGTGATACTTTCATCATCACCATCACTAGAACCTTGCTCGGCAAAATCTTCTTCAAAAGGATCAAAATTTGTGACATCATATGAGCTGATAAGAGATCTATTTTGAAACAAAGTTCCTTTAAAAGCAAGTTCATGAAAACAATTTTCTTTCCCTTCTTCTTTAAAGTCTTGAATTATTTCTTTCTTTTCAAGAGTAACTTCAAAATTGTTTTCCATGACTTCAATTTCAAGTGTTCGATCCATTACCCTATCTCTTTCATCTTCTTCTTCAAAACTTAGGTAGTCATCCATGGACACATAAAACTTATTAGGACAGGAATGGTATGTATGCCCATAACCATGGCATTTTGAACATCTTGCACCATCAACCTTCCCAATTTCAAAGAAAATATCTTCCCACATTATTTCTTTTTTTCTCTCTTCTTTTTCCACTGATTTTTTCTCTAAGTTTTCTAACTTCTGAGTTATTACTTGTAACATAGCAAGATCACCATCAGCCATGATTTCACTATTTTTGCTAGACTATTACATATACAAGATGCAAACTGCCGTAAAATTGAACAACAAAACGAAACTGTAAATGGCCTTGAAACTCTCAAAGGCTTACAGATTAATAAAATTCAGGAAATTTCAAGCGGAATCAAAAAAAGAAACTCTTGAAAAGCTTTCCGGATGAAGGAGGAATCGTCGTTTGAAGTTCTGTGTGCCAGATTTGCTCCGTTTTGGCGCAGTTGCGAAAAACGTGCCCAGTTTAATATCTAAAAAATTCACAAAAATCTGAAAAATTCTGTGAGTATTCTAGACAAAACGTTATGCAGAATGAAAAAAAGAATCAACCAATTTGAACTCCTGAAGGTTGAGAAATCGTCCTTCAAAGTCGGATGAAAAACTGATTGAATTCTGGCAGTTTCGTCTCTTCTACAAAACTCGATTTTTCCGATGAATTTCTTCACCAAAGCTCTGATACCAGATGATGTAAGTCTAAAAGCACCCTCCAAAGTATTGGATGATGAATCTAAACTCAATGAACCAAGAACACTCACAATTCAACTCAAAGTCACTCGAACCAAAGGATAGTGCCAAAACACAAGGACAAACTCAATGTTTTGGGGTTTTAGGCCAGAGGCAAGACCCACTCAACCTCTCCTAAGCTTATTACTCAAGAACACACTCAAAGTAATAAGGAACTCTTGAACTTGAGACACACTCAAAGTTTAAGGGCTAAAACACAAAGTTTTTTATCAAATCACAAAGCTGATCTTAACCTATCATATGCTCTCCTTATATAGAGGGAGGAGCAGCAATAAGACACTAAAAAAAACCTACAAAAACGTCCAAAGAGGAGCAGCAAAGAGGAGTTACAAAGCTCCTTGATTTAAGCCTCTTGTTAAGCTCCATTAAATGAGCTGTTACAAGAGTTAAACCAGCACAATAAAAACCCTAAGCTGATGCATCACATGCCTATTATCAGCCCTAAAACCCTCTCCTAATCATGGATTACTTTAAGAGTAATCTCATGGTTTATTACAAACTTAAATTAACAACAAAAGCAAATAAAACCCAAACATAACTTGGGCCTTCAATTCACACGTCCAACTCATGTCCCACTTCTTGTTGTTGCTGCAAAATTTGATTGGGCTTCATTCATGACATGCAACACTTGATTTCGGCCTAAAACTTATCCAAATTAAGTGTTTGACCACTTTTTTCGTAAGTTCAGAATGTGAACTTGTTGATAGACCTATCAAAGTCCACGAAATGAGCCAAATTGACCGAATTATGGCTGTTAGGAATATAAGTATCAACATTGATAGTTCTAATTCGTCATATAATGCATGGGCTTTTCTATTGGACCTTGGACTTGCATCACAAGATTCTTGGGAAATTTAAACTTCACTAAAGTGTGGAATCACGTCCACATCAGGTTATCACCAAATCAGAATTAAAGAAGGTGATGAATGGAAAACAGCATTTAAAACCAAGGGAGGCTTGTTTGAATGGCGTGTGATGCCCTTTGGTTTAACTAATGCTCCTAGCACATTCATGAGGCTTATGCATGAGGTATTGAGGCCCTTCATTGGCCTATTTGTTGTAGTCTATTTTGATGATATTCTTGTGTATAGTAAAGATAAACAAGAACATTTGCAACATTTGAGGAAAGTTTTTCTCAAATTGAGGGAAAAGAAGCTATATGCCAAGATGGAGAAGTGCGAGTTTTTCACTCCTAGTGTTTCGTTTTTGGGATTCATTATCCCCAAAGATGGAATAGCTATGGATGAAGCCAAGGTGGAGGCAATCAAATCATGGCCTACGCCTAAGAATGTCACGGAGGTGAGAAGTTTTCATGGTTTAGCTTCATTTTACAGGAGGTTCATCAAGGATTTTAGCACTTTGTTAGCTCCATTAACCGAGTGCATCAAGAAGGGGTCTTTCACTTGGACGCCAAAGAGCCCAAGTAGCTTTTGAAGCTCTTAAAAATAAGCTAAGTGAAGCACCTATCCTAGCCATTCCAGATTTCAATCAAGTGTTCAAGGTTGAATGCGATGCAAGTGGAGTTGGAATTGGAGCAGTTCTTACTCAAGGTGGGCGTCCCATTGCCTACTTTAGTGAGAAGCTTAATAATTCAAGACTCAACTACAGCACTTATGACAAGGAGTTCTATGCCATGGTTCGAGCTTTGGAGCATTGGACTCATTATTTGAGACCAGCTCAGTTCGTGTTGCATTCGGATCACCAAGCTCTAAAATACATCAATGGCCAACATAAGCTCAATCCAAGACATGCCAAATGGGTCGAATTTCTCCAATCTTTTAATTTTGTTTCAAAATATAAAACTGGAATTTCTAACAACATTGCGAGATGCATTGTCAAGGAGGCATTCTATGCTTTCTCTTATGGAGGTACGAGTTCTTGGATTTTCACATCTTAAAGAGTTGTATTTGGAAGATCCGGATTTCTCACCAATCTTCAAAGAAGGCGCATTTGGCGCCTATTCGCCGCAAGATGGCTTTCTTTTCAAAAACAACAAGCTATGCATTCCAAAGTGTTCCCTAAGGGAGCTATTGATACGTGAAGTGCATGGAGGAGGCCTAGCTGGTCATTTTGGCATCAACAAAACAGATAGACGTGCTCCAAGAGCACTTTTATTGGCCAAAGCTAGCCGGTGATGTTCATGGAGTTCTTGCTCGTTGTTCTACATGTCAAAAGGCTAAGAGTACCTTTCATCAAGGTCTCTATACGCCCCTACCAAGTCCCAAATCAACCATGGGAAGATGTTAGCATGGATTTCATTGTAGCTTTGCCTAGAACTCAGAGAGGCAAGGATGCAATCATGGTGGTCGTGGATAGATTCTCTAAAATGGCTCATTTTATTCCTTGTAATAAAACTGATGATGCTATTCATGTTGCTGATTTGTTCTTTAAAGATGTTATACGTCTTCATGGTGTTCCTAGGTCCATTGTTTCAGATAAGGACGTGAAGTTCTTAAGCTATTTTTGGAAGACCTTGTGGAAGATGCTAGGTACTAAGCTCCTCTTTAGTACTACGGCTCATCCACAAACTGATGGCCAAACCGAGGTGACAAATAGGACCTTAACAACCTTGTTAAGAACGTTGGTGAACAAGTCTCAAAGAGATTGGGATCTAAAGCTAGCTCATGCCGAGTTTGCTTACAATAGATCTCCAACTTATGCTACAAAACACTCACCATTCGAGGTAAATTATGGGATTAATCCTTTAAGTCCTATTGATTTACTTCCCTTTCCTATTGACGTGCATAGTAGCAAAGAAGCTGAAGTGAGGGCCAAAGAGATGAAGAAGCTACATGAACAAATCAAAACCAGAATTGAGAAGGTGAATGAAGCCTACAAGATTAGAGCAAACAAGAACCGAAAAGAAGTGCTCTACAAACCAGGAGATCTAGTGTGGTTACACCTAAGGAAGGAATGATTTCCATCAAGAAGGAAGAACATGCTCGTGCCTAGGAGTGATGGTCCTTTCAAGGTGTTGGAGAAGATCAACAACAATGCTTACAAGATCGAGTTACCTAGTGAAATGGGTAACATTTCAGCAACCTTCAATGTTGGTGATCTAGCTCCATTCATAGATGAAGATATTGATTTACAAGAAGATTCTTCCCAAGAGGGAGATAATGATGCAGGAGCATCTAGCTTCGTTAAGCCTATTACTAATCTTCTTGTAAATAATGATAACAATGTTTTAGAAGTTCAATTTTTAAGTTTAATTAGCACTAAGTACCCTAGAGTGTTAGTTAAACATTGTTAGATGTTTAGCCGGTTTTTAGAACATCTTTTGTAACGTTTTTGTTAATCTTTTCTTCTGAATTTTTTCTAAGGTGCTTAGTCACCTATGTGCTTAAGCTAGTTGCTTATCAAAGAATGATGCAGCTGCTTGCCTTGAGCCACTCAATGAAGAAAGTCCACAAAGGCTGCTGGGCAGCATGTAGAAAAGAAGGAAAAAGCCTGAAGAAGAAATCAATGTGTAGCAGCCATTTCTCCACATTTTGGGGCGTGTGACCAATGGATGGAAAGCTCTTCAAGTGTAGGAAACCCTCCTATTGGTTTCGTGGCCATTGGATAAGCTAATCATGAGATATTGGCAGAAAGATGGAGAAAGGTCATAAAATCGGGTTCAGCAGCTCTTCCAACTTTTTGTTTATTTTAATAGTATTTGTAGATCTTTGTTAGCTACGAAATTTTGACATATTGTACTATAAATAGTTAACAGCTTGCTTGCAAAATTTAAGCTTTGATTAATGAAAAACCAAAGAGTTATCTCATTTAGAAAACAAGTGTGTTTTCTGTCCAAAACCGGGTTGGTTTTGTTTATCTAAAATCTTTGCTGTTTGCTTGTCATTCATTGAGGTGAGAGCTAAGCACGTAAAGTAGGTTGTAGGACAAGTTGTTCCACCTTGTCTTAGCCTTGTTTGGTGGTTGTTGGGTTGTGAAAGTGGTGGTTGTTTGTCTTAGAACAAACCGGGTCAGTTTCTTTTAGCTCTTTTAAAATCGAATCTTAACTTCTCTTAACTAATGCTCTCATGTGCTTAATCCATATGTATCAGCTAATAGAATCAAAAGAAACTCAAATGCATTTCAATAAGCTAATTGAATCAAATGAAGTTCAAATGCATTCAACAAAGCTAATTGAATCAAATTAAAGTCAAATGAAGTCAATCAAAGCTAATTGTATCAAATGAAAGTCAAATGAAGTCAAATAAAGCTAATTGAATCAAATGAAAGTCAAATGAAGTCAATTAAAGCTAATTGTATCAAATGAAAGTCAAATGAAGTCAAATAAAGCTAATTGAATCAATTGAAACTCAAATACATTCAACAAAGCTAATTGAATTAAGTGAATGTCAAATGAAGTCAAACTAAGCTCATTGAATCAAATGAAAGTCAAACGAAGTCAAACATAGCTAATAGAATCAAATGAAACTCAAATGCATTCAACAAAGCTAATTAAATCAAATGAAACTCAAATGCATTCAACAAAGCTAATTGAATTAAATGAAACTCAAATGCATTCAACAAAGCTAATTGAATCAAATGAAACTCAAATGCATTCAACAAAGCTAATTGAATCAAATTAAAGTCAAATGAAGTCAAACAAAACTTATTGAATCAAATGAAACTCAAATGCATTCTATAAAGCTAATTGAATCAAATGAAACTCAAATGCATTCAACAAAGCTAATTGAATCAAATTAAATTAAAATGAAGTCAAACATATTGAATCAAATTCAAGTCAAATGAAGTCAAACAAAGCTAATTAAATTAAATGAAAGTCAAACAAAGTCAAACATAGCTAAATGAATCAAATTGATGGAGGACCATCTACACATGATCCGAAACTGATTAATATGGTAGCTTTGACAATGCATGAGGTTCTAACTTCTTTGGTTCCTTCTATGTTCTTTGTTGAGTCCTTGATTAGTAGTCATGTTCATTAGTTTCCTTTATTAATTGGCGAGTTGTAAAGAGTCCTAGTAAGTATGGAGTCTTAGTTTGTTCGCATTACAAGAGTCCTAGTGTAGTTGGAGTCTTTGTTTCTTTTGATATTTTCGAATGATCTATTTAGGACAAGTTGTTGTTAGTTGAGTCATGTAAAAATACATTTGAAATGCTGAAGTAGAAGTTGTTGCACGCTTACATGATCAGCCACAAGCAAGGGAGATCATGCCTTGAATATAGGAACCACTTCCTAGTTCAAAGGCGCCACATTCAAGGAGGTAAGAGCAGCCACGCCTTTGAAGGTGTTTGTTCCTATTTTCGTGGCCTTGGATCCCAATGGAATGCTGATCAGTTGAGGAGCATATTCCTTCATGTTGGTACGTGCCTACATTCAAGGGAAGTGCAAGCAAGAAGTGGAGTTAAGGAAGCAACTTAAACGGCTAGTTATGGCACATCTTCCTCCACGTTCTTCTACATGGCTTAATGGAGATCATGGCTTAGTTAATGTAGATCATGGCTTAGTTTATTTTCGTAATTTTAATTATGTCAAAAAATCAGAAAATGGCTTGTAAGACTTATATAAATACCGTTGAAATCAATGAGAAAATCATCAAGTTTTATGACCAAAAATACGATTGTGTATTGAACCTTGTTTTTCTTTGGCGTTTCTTGGATTGGAAACTTATAAGAAATTCGTCCTTTGCTTAATTAACTTTGGCAAGTTAATTTGTGATCTTAGGAAGTTCTAATTTCATTGAGTGGTGTTTCTGTATCTCTTTGAAGCTAGAATTCACGCCCAAGTTGAGGGAAGCTTCGGTTTCTTCCTTAGCTTGCTTTTATCTCTTCTTTGTGTGTTCCTACTTGTATGTACGAGCATACATCATCTTGGTATCAGAGCTACGCTCATATCCTACCTATTTTCATCCCCAATCAACCCCAAACACATCCCTACTTTCGTCCTAAACCACCACCACAAACCGCAAGCCAAAACCTACCTAAATCAGCTCTAATTGTTAATCCTAGCAATGGAGGAAGGAGATCAACCACCTAGTGGTTGGCGTGAGACTATGAGATTACTAGAAGAAGAAAGGAGGGAAAGTAATGCTCGAATGGCATTACTCCAAGACCAAGTGAGGCAACTTTCAGTTCGGCTCACTAGGCAAAGGGGTGACGATGACTCGGAAGGTGAAGCTAGTGACGTTACTTTGCTTCCAAGGAGAAATAACTCTCAATCCTCCAATGACATCAAGGTAGACATACCTGATTATGATGCCAAACTCGACACTGATGAGTTTGTAGAATGGTTAAGAACCGTGGAGAGGGTTTTTGACTATAAGCAAGTGCCGGAGGACAAGAGGGTCAAGTTGGTTGCATTGAAGCTTAGAAAGTATGCATCAACTTGGTGGGCTAGTGTTTGTAGTAAGAGGGAACGCCAAGGTAAGGAGAAGGTGCGTTCATGGGAGAAGATGAAAAAGCTCCTAAAACAAAAATTCCTACCTACTTACTACGTGCAATAGAACTTTGCAAAGTTTCATCACTTGCAACAAGGTTCGAACTCTGTCGAAGTCTATGCTAGGGACTTTGAAGCTTACCTCATGAAGTGTGAAGTGCATGAGGATGAACCTCAAACATTGGTGAGGTTCCTTGGAGGTTTAGACCCCAAGATCGCCAACATAGTGGAACTCCACCACTACTCTACCCTAGAAGAACTTGTTCTTCTTGCTCACAAGGTAGAAAAACAAAATAAACCCAAAAGTAAAGGTGAGACCTCACGTCCCTTTACCAAAACCGCCCCCTTCATTCCAAAGAATCCACAATCAAACACTTCTAAACCCCCCTACCTTACTCCTTCTACTCCTAGTACATCCAAAGTTGGGAGGAGATGCTTTAGGTGCCAAGGCTTGGGCCATATAGCATCCGAATGCCCTAACAAGAAGGTGGTGACTTTGACGGAATACAATGCCTATCAAGGAGATGACGAAGAGGAGAATGAGGCATGGCAAGGAGATGTTGAGGAGGAAGAAACATTCGGTCCCGATGAAGGACAATGTTTAGTGGTTCGAAGAGCCTTAAGTAGCAACGTTGATCATGAAGAGCTAAGGCAACGAGAGTCCATTTTTCATACAAGGTGCACCATTGGAGGCAAGATTTGCACGTTGATTATAGATGGAGGGAGTTGTACGAATGTGGCTGCTCAAACAATGATTGACAAGCTCAAGCTCCCAACAACTTATTGAATCAAATGAAGCTCAAATGCATTCCATAAAGCTAATTGAATCAAATGAAGCTCAAATGCATTCCATAAAGCTAATTGAATCAAATGAAGCTCAAATGCATTCCATAAAGCTAATTGAATCAAATGAAACTCAAATTGATGTGGATCTTGAAACAAGACTCACGAAATTTAGGCTCTTTGATGTAGTTTAGTGGCTTTTATAGATGAAAGATTGAAACTTTAATGAAATCAGTAGCAAAAATCAAGTATATTGGCGTATTTCGTCTCAATAACTCGTTTGGTAACCAGGATATGGAGAACTTAGGCGTATTTCGTCTCAAAGTTCAACTAGGGGTTTTTGGATTCTCTCCGGATTCGTTTTGGATTCTCTCCTAAATCTGTAATTCACAAGAATTAACTTAAACATACTCTCTCTTTATTAATATGACCGAATGGTCTATTTATAGTGAAAATAATCCTAAACCTAGTAGAACTATTAAAGCAAAGTAACCTAAACCTAGTATAACTAGTAAAGCATAAAAGATAAACATACCAAATTAATCTATCATCACACGGCTGTGACTGATTTTTCACACGCCTAATGTGATTAGGATTAGGACTCCGAACACTACTCAAACTCTAATTAAAATAAAGTCCTAATTCAATTGAAACTCTTAAACAAACTATGAATTAAAACCCTAAATTACATAGAATTCTAACAGAACTAGAACTCTACATAACCAATACTTCTATTTCACATCAAACTCCCCTTCTTGAAAGAAACTTGTCCTCAAGTTTCGTCAGCCGGAAAACATGGGACGAGATCACTCGAAGTGAGAGTTGCACAAAGACCATCACCAAGTAGAACTTTGAACGTTTCATACCCAATTTGCTCAATGATTTCGAAAGGGCCTTCATCCATTGGTTCGTCATACTTGTGATTGATATGCAGTTTTTGAGCGTTTAAAGACAACCAAACACGATCACCTTTGGCCAGCTTACTACCTTGGCGCAATTGGAGGTAATTAGCTCGACGTTCCTTCTTGTTGTTGGCGGTGTCCAGCAGCTCATGGTGGCAAGAAGCAAGGCAAACATGCGAACCATGCTTAGGTGGTGGTTCCTCCATAACGGCAGCAGCATCAAGGGGCTTTGGACGCCTAGTTTTAGGAGGCAAAGACTGCAAGATCATGCGTTTATCACCCATCAAAACTGAATAAGCATTGGTTTTGCCATTATGCATCACATGCCGATCGCTTTGCCAAGGACGGCCTAGTAATAACGAGCATGCAGTCATGGGCAAGGCATCACACCATAGTTGATCCATATATTCACCCACACGGAAGCCAACTAACGCTTGTTTACGCACCCAAACGCCATCATCATTCAACCAACTCAGTTTATATGGATGCGGATGCTTGCGAGTTTGCAAATTCAATGATTCAGCCAAAGACAAATCAAACACATTAGTACATGAACCGCTATCTATGATAAAGGGACAAACTTTACCCTTGATGACACAATTGGAGTGAAAAAGATTGTTGCGTTGCTCATCGTCATTCTCATCATGGCTGGAAGTAAATAAAGATCGGCGGATGAGCAAAGTAGGATGCTCATGTTCCGGAGCACAAATTGGTTGCTTCGACCAAAAATCATCATCATCCATAGGAGGATCAAGTGAGACCGAAGTAGAAGAGTGATGTGCATGCATCTCTTGAGCCAAATAGCAGACTAACTCCTCACGTGTGGTGAGAGTAGTGTTGGGACAAGATTGCGAGCAATATGACCGAGGCCTTGGCAACGAAAACATTGAGGTTTTTTTGCCTTTAACGTGGCACTAGGAGCAGTGGTAGTGGTGGAGGACTCGGTCTCCTTGGGCTTATCACTCGCCAAGTCAGTCGTGGTTGGAGGAGTGCTCGACGAGGCATCCAACGAGGCAGCAGCGTTTTTAAACCATGAAGGCTTCTTAAAACGAGTGTCGTTTTGTTGGCGTTCAATTTTGGAAGCGAGGATGCAAACATCATCAAACGTGACATATTGCTGCAATTCAACCAAGTTGGCGATGGATTTGTTCAAACCGACAAGAAAACGAGCAATTTTTTGTTCATCCACTTCTTGAATGTCACACGCCATATGGAGCCGTTCAAATTCCTTAGTGTACTGCTCGACACTCAAATTGGCCTGATGCAAGGAGTTAAGGCGCACAAAAAGCTCCTGTTTGTAGGTACGAGGCACAAAACGCTTACGCATCTTGGCTTTGAGAGATGACCAGCAATCAATGGCGAGTTTGTCCTCTCGTGCACGCCGTGTACGCATAGAGTCATACCAAAGGGAAGCATACTTCGTGAGTTTCAGAATAGCATATGAAAAACGAGAGCCTTCACTCAAGTTCTTATGATCAAAGTACCTATCCAACCTTCTTTCCCATTCCAAATAGGATTCGGGGTCTAGGTCGCCATCAAACGAAGGTAAATCAGCCAACTTGATGTCATCCTCACGCCTAGGTTGATGTTGAGGTGGTTTAGCAAAGTTTGCATCGCGTTCAATGGTAGTAACTTTCGTGGCCATAGCAGCCATCTGAGCAGCAAGTTGTTGGATGGCTTGTTGCCAAGTTTCGGGTTCATCAGGCATGGTGGAAGTTTAACGCGGTACAGAACTCGTTACTTATTAGAACGTGATCAAATTTTGACAAAACAAAGCTCCAGATGTTGTCAGTCCAACGAACCAAAAATCATAGAATTCCGATATCACACGCTCTGTCACGCGCCGTGTCAATCTAGCAGTGTCAAACTGGCGACAGAAATTTGACGCAGATGTATTTGATGACTGCGACTTCGTTACTGGTTCAAATGCGCTCAAATTTTAACACAAGATAGATCTCTTTGTTAGCTTTCCAACGAACCAAGAAAATCTGAATTCCGACTTGTAACGTAGCCACACGAACAATTTTGCCGAACTGGGGTCAGATTTGACGCAAAGCAGCAGTGCGGGGGGGTGGAAATCAGCACTTCGGGGGGTGGAATCAGCAGCCACACCACTTGATGTGGATCTTGAAACAAGACTCACGAAATTTAGGCTCTTTGATGTAGTTTAGTGGCTTTTATAGATGAAAGATTGAAACTTTAATGAAATCAGTAGCAAAAATCAAGTATATTGGCGTATTTCGTCTCAATAACTCGTTTGGTAACCAGGATATGGAGAACTTAGGCGTATTTCGTCTCAAAGTTCAACTAGGGGTTTTTGGATTCTCTCCGGATTCGTTTTGGATTCTCTCCTAAATCTGTAATTCACAAGAATTAACTTAAACATACTCTCTCTTTATTAATATGACCGAATGGTCTATTTATAGTGAAAATAATCCTAAACCTAGTAGAACTATTAAAGCAAAGTAACCTAAACCTAGTATAACTAGTAAAGCATAAAAGATAAACATACCAAATTAATCTATCATCACACGGCTGTGACTGATTTTTCACACGCCTAATGTGATTAGGATTAGGACTCCGAACACTACTCAAACTCTAATTAAAATAAAGTCCTAATTCAATTGAAACTCTTAAACAAACTATGAATTAAAACCCTAAATTACATAGAATTCTAACAGAACTAGAACTCTACATAACCAATACTTCTATTTCACATCACAAATGCATTCAACAAAGCTGATTGAAACAAATTCAAGTCAAATGAAGTTAAACAAAGCTAGTTGAATCAAATGAAAGTCAAATGAAGTCAAACATAGCTAAATGAATCAAATGAAAATCAAATGCGTTCAACAAAGGCAATTGAATCAAATGAAACTCAAATGTATTCAACAAAGATAATTGATTCAAATTAAAGTCAAATAAAGCCAAATAAAACTTATTTAATCAAATGAAACTGAAATGCATTCAATAAAGCCAAATAAAACTTATTTAATCAAATGAAACTGAAATGCATTCAATAAAGCTAATTGAATCAAAATGAAACTAAAATGTATTCAACAAAGCTAATTGAATCAAATTAAATTAAAATAAAGTCAAACATAGGTAATTGAATCAAATTCAAGTCAAATGAAGTCAAACAAAGCTAATTAAATCAAATGAATGTCAAATAAAGTCAAACATAGCGAAATGAATCAAATGAAAATCAAATGCATTCAACAAAGCTAATTGAATCAAATGAAACTCAAATGCATTCAACAAAGCTAATTGATTCAAATTAAAGTCAAATGAAGTCAAATAAAACATATTGAATCAAATGAAACTCAAATACATTCAGTAAAGCTATTTGAATCAAATGAAACTCAAATACATTCAACAAAGCTAATTGAATCAAAAATAAAGTAAAATAAAGTCAAACAAAGCTAATTGAATCAAATGAAACTCCAATGTATTCAACAAAGCTAATTCAGTCAAATGAAACTCAAATGCATTCTACAAAGCTAATTGAATCAAATAAAAGTCAAATGAAGTCAAACAATGCTAATTGAATCAAATTAAAGTTAAATGAAGTCAAATCAAGCTAATTGAATCAAATGAAAGTCAAATAAAGTCAAACATAGCTAATAGAATCAAAAGAAACTCAAATGCATTTCATAAAGCTAATTGAATCAAATGAAGTTCAAATGCATTCAACAAAGCTAATTGAATTAAATGAAAGTCAAATGAAGTCAAATAAAGCTCATTGAATCAAATGAAAGTCAAATGAAGTCAATCAAAGCTAATTGTATCAAATGAAAGTCAAATGAAGTCAAATAAAACTTATTGAATCAAATGAAACTCAAATGCATTCTATAAAGCTAATTGAATCAAATGAAACTCAAATGCATTCAACAAAGCTAATTGAATTAAGTGAATGTCAAATGAAGTCAAACTCAACTCATTGAATCAAATAAAAGTCAAACGAAGTCAAACATAGCTAATAGAATCAAATGAAACTCAAATGCATTCAACAAAGCTAATTAAATCAAATGAAACTCAAATGCATTCAACAAAGCTAATTGAATTAAATGAAACTCAAATGCATTCAACAAAGCTAATTGAATCAAATTAAAGTCAAATGAAGTCAAACAAAACTTATTGAATCAAATGAAACTCAAATGCATTCTATAAAGCTAATTTAATCAAATGAAACTCAAATGTATTCAACAAAGCTAATTGAATCAAATGAAACTCAAATGTATTCAACAAAGCTAATTGAATCAAATTGAAGTCAAATGAAGTCAAATATAACATATTAAATCAAATGAAACTCAAATGCATTCAGTAAAGCAAATTGAATGAAATGAAACTCAAATACATTCAACAAAGCTAATTGAATCAAAATAAAGTAAAATGATGTCAAACAAAGCTAATGGAATCAAATGAAACTCAAATGTATTCAACAAAGCTAATTCAGTCAAATAAAACTCAAATGCATTCTACAAAGCTAATTGAATCAAATAAAAGTCAAATGAAATCAAACAAAGCTAATTGAATCAAATTAAAGTTAAATGAAGTCAAACCAAGCTAATTGTATCAAATGAAAGTCAAATAAAGTCTAACATAGCTTATAGAATCAAAAGAAACTCAAATGCATTTCACAAAGCTAATTGAATCAAATGAAGTTCAAATGCATTCAACAAAGCTAATTGAATCAAATTAAAGTCAAATGATGTCAATCAAAGCTAATTGTATCAAATGAAAGTCAAATGAAGTCAAATAAAACTAATTGAATCAAATGAAAGTCATATGAAGTCAATCAAAGCTAATTGTATCAAATGAAAGTCAAATGAAGTCAAATAAAGCTAATTGAATCAAGTGAAACTCAAATACATTCAACAAAGCTAATTGAATTAAGTGAACGTCAAACGAAGTCAAACTAAGCTCATTGAATCAAATGAAAGTCAAACGAAGTCAAACATAGCTAATAGAATCAAATGAAACTCAAATGCATTCAACAAAGCTAATTAAATCAAATGAAACTCAAATGCATTCAACAAAGCTAATTGAATTAATGAAACTCAAATGCATTCAACAAAGCTAATTGAATCAAATGAAATTCAAATGCATTCAACAAAGCTAATTGAATCAAATTAAAGTCAAATGAAGTCAAACAAAACTTATTGAATCAAATGAAACTCAAATGCATTCTATTAAGCTAATTGAATCATATGAAACTCAAATGCATTAAACAAAGCTAATTGAATCAAATTAAATTAAAATGAAGTCAAACATAGGTAATTGAATCAAATTCAAGTCAAATGAAGTCAAACAAAGCTAATTAAATCAAATGAAAGTCAAATAAAGTCAAACATAGCTAAATGAATCAAATGAATATCAAATGCATTCAACAAAGCTAATTGAATCAAATGAAACTCAAATGTATTCAACAAAGCTAATTAATTCAAATTAAAGTCAAATGAAGTCAAATAAAACATATTAAATCAAATGAAACTCAAATGCATTCAGTGAGCTAAATGAATCAAATGAAACTCAAATACATTCAACAAAGCTAATTGAATCAAAATAAAGTAAAATGAAGTCAAACAAAGCTAATTGAATCAAATGAAACTCAAATGTATTCAACAAAACTAATTCAGTCAAATGAAACTCAAATGCATTCTACAAAGCTGATTGAATCAAATGAAACTCAAATGGATTCTATAAAGCTAATTGAATCAAATGAAACTTAAATGCATTCAACAAAGCTAATTGAATCAAATTAAAGTCAAATGAAATCAAACAAAACTTATTGAATCAAATGAAACTCAAATGCATTCTACAAAGCTAATTGAATCAAATGAAACTCAAATGCATTCAACAAAGCTAATTGAATCAACTGAAACTCAAATACATTTAACAAAGCTAATTGAATTAAGTGAATGTCAAATGAAGTCAAACAAAGCTAATTGAATCAAATGAAACTCAAACGAAGTCAAACATAGCTAATAGAATCAAATGAAACTCAAATGCATTCAAGAAAGCTAATTAAATCAAATGAAACTCAAATGCATTCAACAAAGCTAATTGAATTACATGAAACTCAAATGTATTCAACAAAGCTAATTGAATCAAATGAAACTCAAATGCATTCAACAAAGCTAATTGAATCAAATTAAAGTCAAATGAAGTCAAACAAAATTATTGAATCAAATAAATCTCAAATGCATTCTATAAAGCTAATTGAATCAAATGAAACTCAAATGCATTCAACAAAGCTAATTGAATCAGATACAAGTCAAGGTCAAGGTCAAGCTCCAAATGATCCGATTTGTTTAGTCCTTGAAGTGTTCGGGTTCAAGATAAATTCAAACTCCTCATTTGTGTCATTTCTTAAGTGGGACGATGATTCCATTGATGAAGCTTGAAGGTGACACCATTTCTAGAGTCTTAGTTATTTTAATTAAGTCTTTAATTTTCAGCAAATAAGGTCCGAAAAATATCTTGTGATATTTCGACCAAGATAGGCGTGTCATTAGGCGTGTGATTTGGTCCTTGTGCTCCAAGTTTGCAAGTTGTCATTGAGTTGTAATACTTTCCTTATTTCTTGGTTTCCTTATGTATTTAGGCGTGTGAAGGGGGATTGGGGGCTGATTTGGTTGTTTCCTTATTTACTCCTTTATTCTCTCCTAGAATCAAGGGATTAAGATGTAAGGAATTAAGGAATGTTTCCTTAATTCTTATGGCTGATTTTCGGCCCTTGCTTGGTCCTTGGAGGACAAGTTTATTTTTATTATTATAAATAATAGTTCCATGCTATCATCAAGGGCATGTGAGATTTACCTAAAACTTTGTTATTGAATTTAATTGTGTGATCAATTACTTTCGCCCATTAAGTTCTTTTTCAGGAGTGATTAATTACTTTGTGTTTAATCTACTTTATTCCAGGAGTGGTGTAAGTGAGATTAAGAGTTAATTAAAATATTCAGGAGTGATTATTTTAATTATCATATCCGGTGACTTAATCATAATTTTCGGACTTATTTAATTCATCAAGTTCGAACCTTTGCTCGAGATTCTTGATTGCTCATTCACTTTGGACGTGCAATCATATCAGTTGGTATCAGATTTTTCCAGGAGGGTGAGGATAGAAGGGATTCTTCTTTCATTGGTAAGTGCTTCTACTTTGTTCGATCCTTAATTGGGGTTTTGTGTGGTTGTGGCTTGCTATTTCTTCCGTGACGTAGCATCTTATTTGAGTTATAATGTTGGAATTGGCTGAAATAAAAACTCTTATTGAGAAACTCCATAACACTTTAACTGAGGAAAAGGAGAAAACGGAAAAATTAACAGTAGCTCATAATATTCTTGCGGGTAAAGTGAACAATAAAAACAACCCTAATCACATTGACTATGAATCTGATGTTGAAGAGGTTCACGTGGTTAAACCGACTTATGATAATGATAGAGGGATTAAACTAGATGACTTTACTGGTGATTCTAGTCCTGAGGATTTACTTGAATGGATTCGTCAACTTGAGAAAATTTGTGATTATAAGGGATTTGATGATGAGAAACGTTTTAAAATTGCCACCATTAGACTAACTAAGTATGCTGGAATTTGGTTAGAGAGTCTAAAGGCAAAAAGTGCGAGACTTGGGAAACCTAAGCTTAAAAGTTGGACTAAGCTTAAGAGGAAATTGCATGAAAAGTTTGTTCCTAGTGACTTTATTCAAAGGCAATACATGAGAAAGAACTCTTTGACTCAAGATGTGGCAAGTGTGCATGATTATATGGTTGAATTTGACAAGTTATGTTTGATTTGTGATGTTGATGAAGTCGAACAAGAGAAAATTGCTAGGTTTGTTAATGGACTTAATAAATCTATTGCTAGAAAGGTTGATGTGTCGAATTATATCACTTTTGATGATGTGTGTCGATTGGCTTTAAAATTTGAAAGGCATGAATTGGATGAAAAGAAATCATATGGGGGAAAATTCGGCCCTAATAAAACCAATTCTTCGTCTTCTTTCGTCCCTTCTTCTTCTAATTCTTCTAAACCCTTTGAAAAGAAAGATAATCCTTCTAAGGGGGAACAAAAGGGGGAACGACCTAAAGTGGTGATTTCTAAGGAAAAGTGGGAGGAAACTCGGAAGTGTTTTAAGTGTCAAGGGAGGGGTCACATTGCTAGTAATTGTCCATCTAGAAAAACCTTGACTATGAGACAATACATGACCATAGAAGAGGAGGAGAGAATGTATGACATTATGTGCGAGAAAGAGGAAGAATGTGAAAGTGATCACAATGAGATTGCATATGCCGAAGATGAGTCTAGGATACTTGGGGTTATTAGGAGAACTTTGCATAATGATCATTCTCCTAACCATGATCAAAGAGAAAATTTGTTTCACACTAGATGTCGAATTGGTGAATTTACATGTAATGTGATTATTGATAGTGGTTCATGCACGAATGTGGTTGCTTCTAATGTGGTTTCCAAGTTGAATTTGATTGTTAGAGACCATCCACATCCTTATAAGTTGAGTTGGTTGGATGACAAAACTGGTTTGTTGGTGAAAAAACAAGCTCTTGTGTCGTTTTCTATTGGGGGTTACAAAGATGAGTTGTGGGGTGATGTTCTATGATGTGAAATAGAAGTATTAGTTATGTAGAGTTCTAGTTCTGTTAGAATTCTATGTAATTTAGGTGTTTTAACTCCTAGCTTGTTAAGAGTTTGTTTTACATTAGGACTTTACTTTGTTTAGAGTTTCATTTGCTTTAGGACTTTAATTACTTAGGCGTGTGATAGTGATAGATTTTTATAGGTTGTTATTTTTGTTTATCCTTTATGCTTTACTAGTTCTAGTTGAGTTAGGTTTCTTTGTAACCTATAAATATTGCCATTCGGCCATAATAATGAGATGTTGAGTTTTAAGTTAATTCGTGTGAATTAAAAGTTTCTGGAGAGAATCCAAACCGTTTCAGGAGTGAATCCAAACCCTAGTTGAATTTTGAGTCGAAATACGCCTAAATTCTTCATATCCTAGTTGAATCTTGACTTGGATTAGTCAAATTCTCCATATCCCTTTGTTATTATTCAGATTTCATTGTTGTTTTGCATCAAGAATTCGGATCTTGACATTAATTGTTCCTAAAGTTTGCATCTTTAATCTACAAAAGCCACTAAACTACATCAAAGAGCCTAAATTTCGTGAATCTTGCTTCAAGAATCACATCAAGTGGTGTGGCTGCTGATTCCACCCCCCGAAGTGCTGATTTCCACCCCCCCGCCCTGCTGCTTTGCGTCAAATCTGACACCAGTTCGGTAGAATTGTTCGTGTGGATAGATTACAAGTCGGAATTCATATTTTCTTAGTTCGTTGGAAAGCTAACAAAGAGATCTCTGTTGTGTTAAAATTTGAGCGCATTTGAACCAGTAACGAAGTCGCAGTCATCGAATACATCTGCGTCACATTTCTGTCGCCAGTTTGACACTGCTAGATTGACACGGCGCGTGACAGAGCGTGTGCAATCGGAATTCTATGCGTTTTGGTTCGTTGGACTTACAACATCTAGAGGTTTGTTGTGTCAAAATTTCATAACGTTCTAATAAGTAACGAGTTCTGTGCCGCGTTAAACTTCAATGACATCGTATCTGCTTGCTGTTTCATAATGGCTGATTACTATGACTATTATGACTACGATGCTTACTATGACTTCATGGATGACATCAAAGAAGGCTTCGAAGAAATGCTTGTCACACTTCATAAGCTACAATCCCTACCACCTCCGAAGGCATCTACTGCAACCATGCGCACAAAAACATGGATACATTGTTTAAAGTGTCAAGGTCTTGGACATGAAGAACATCAATGCCCCAATGAAGAGTACGTTTCCAAGGAAGAACTTGTCTTGTTCTTAAAACAAGATGTGGTAGAACCGAAGGCAACAATCACTTTGTTGGATCAAGCGACTTTGCCTCATGACTCTTTGCATGGTACAACTCCCCAAGATCCAATCTTGGATATACAAGAGGACTTAAAGATTACATCTTTGGCTTGTATCCCTACCAAAGGACTGAAAATTGCTGCCATATGTGTGAAGAAAGCTCCAATGAAGCATTGGGTACCTAAATCTGCAGCAACTTCTCACGCTTTTTGGGCTACGCCTGATATGATTCCGTGAACGGAATCTAGCTTAGTTCCTCACAAGCTTCACTCACTTGTGATTCCCTAAGGGTTCTAACTCTAATTCAATGGCTTCACTCACCAAAGGTTCAAGTTAGGATGTGTTTGAGATAAAGTTTGTTAGCTTCACTCACTAACTCACTCAAATCTCGCTTAGTTTTAGGTTTCACTCGCCTAATACTAAGGGTCTTGTGTTTAGGTTCACTCCCTAAAAACAATCAAGTCTTGGAAAATACGTCCAATCCTTCAAAGACTAACAAGTCCGAAAATTTCAATCAATAATTCTTTTTTCTTACTTAGCCTCATAGGACTAGGCATGTATTTATAGATGAAGAAGCAAGAAAACCTTGCTCCCCAAGTACATCAATCACACGCCCAACATAGAAGAATTTAAGGAAACTCTCTCCTAAACTTAAGCCTAGAATCTAGCACAAAAATAAGGAAACTATTGATTTAGGAAAGCTTTGCAAAAACTTTCCATAAACCTTACAATTCCACACGGCACTCCCTTCCCTATTACAACTCATGACAACTCATCTACTTGGAGCCTAAGTAAATGAATTACAAGCTGATTTTTTGGAACTTTATTAATTAAGCTACTTTAAATAACTAACTTAACTAACAATAACAATAAAAACATATTTTTGGTTACATGTAAAACCTCTACTTTAAGAGTAAAGTAAAACCATGCAACAATCCTAAGGAAGCAAATTAAACCTATATTGATCTCGTATCATTCTCCCCCTCTTGAAAAAAAACTTGTCTCAAGTTTTGAAGTCCATGGAATCATCCATATGCGTTGAACAACCCAGCAAAAGAGCATTACCCCACGAAAATCAGTAGCACTACATATGAAGCGCATAGCAATGTACGCAACTAGCACTGTCCTTCGGTTAAAATCATTCTTTGCTCCATGAAAATTTAATCTTTCCAATCTCCATGTTAATGTTAGATGCAGATTTATGACGTTTTGAACAAGATCATCATCAACTCTAGGAACTAAAGCAAAAGGAATATCAACTACATGCACGATTTCTCCTAGATCAATGCTAGGTATCACTTCTTCATCATTAGGAACTGTAAAAATAAAATCTTCATCCTTGGAACAAGATAAAGTTTCGATCTTTTCTTTATCCTCAACAATAGGAAGTTGTTGTTTTTCTTCATGCCATCTCTCTTTTAGTAGTTGAACCAAATCTTGAAACTTTGCACAACTCCTTTCAATTCGTGCTAATCTTTCTTCAAGGGTTGGTGGACATCTAAGATCTTGTTGAACTCTTTCAAATCTTTCAAAACTCACTTGTAACCCATGTCTCCATCCACTTGAACTCATAGATTTCAAATTCATTTGTAACTCATGTCTCCATCCATTTGAACTCATGAATTTCAAACTGACAGAAAACTACCAGGATTTTGTATCGAAAACAATTGCTTGATGTGAAGTCGTTAAGTCTCCAAATCACACCAAATTTTAACAGGACCTAGTTCTATATGTATTAAACACTCGACCAAAATTTCATCCAAAATTTCGAAGCCAATTGTTCGCAGTTTTAATTCTCACAAAACTGGTCCCGAATAGTTCGGTTTTGATCAATTATCTTAAACGTGCTCGACTAAATAGTAAAACTTCTTCAAAAATTATGACACTTTCCAGTCTTAAACTAGACAAAAAATAGTCCAATTTTAAGCCAAGAAACTCTCAAAAATTCGTTGTATGCTAGGAGAACCAATTGCCCAAAGTTTACCTGATAACTGCTCGAATCTGTCAGGAATTTTCGTCAAAAGTTTCTACTTGCTGTGACTTCGTTACTGATCGGAATATCCTGAAATTTTGGCACAACGTAGCCCTGGATGTTAGGTTTCCAACGAAGCAAGACAATCACAATTTGGAAAAGAAACGCGCCCTCACGCGCCGTTTTAGTGGCGCTGCTCTGATACCAACTGATATGATTCCGTGAACGGAATCTAGCTTAGTTCCTCACAAGCTTCACTCACTTGTGATTCCCTAAGGGTTCTAACTCTAATTCAATGGCTTCACTCACCAAAGGTTCAAGTTAGGATGTGTTTGAGATAAAGTTTGTTAGCTTCACTCACTAACTCACTCAAATCTCGCTTAGTTTTAGGTTTCACTCGCCTAATACTAAGGGTCTTGTGTTTAGGTTCACTCCCTAAAAACAATCAAGTCTTGGAAAATACGTCCAATCCCTCAAAGACTAACAAGTCCGAAAATTTCAATCAATAATTCTTTTTTCTTACTTAGCCTCATAGGACTAGGCATGTATTTATAGATGAAGAAGCAAGAAAACCTTGCTCCCCAAGTACATCAATCACACGCCCAACATAGAAGAATTTAAGGAAACTCTCTCCTAAACTTAAGCCTAGAATCTAGCACAAAAATAAGGAAACTATTGATTTAGGAAAGCTTTGCAAAAACTTTCCATAAACCTTACAATTCCACACGGCACTCCCTTCCCTATTACAACTCATGACAACTCATCTACTTGGAGCCTAAGTAAATGAATTACAAGCTGATTTTTTGGAACTTTATTAATTAAGCTACTTTAAATAACTAACTTAACTAACAATAACAATAAAAACATATTTTTGGTTACATGTAAAACCTCTACTTTAAGAGTAAAGTAAAACCATGCAACAATCCTAAGGAAGCAAATTAAACCTATATTGATCTCGTATCAACGCCTACAGTCCTTTGCACTACACGTCCACAAGCATCATGGCCTCACCATTTGTTTCGCGTATGTGTGCTACTTCCTATGGATCATGGCTTTCGTTCGTGGATGATTGCTTGGCTACACCAAAACTTGAGGACAAGTTTTTTTTAAGAAGGGGAGTTTGATGTGAAATAGAAGTATTAGTTATGTAGAGTTCTAGTTCTGTTAGAATTCTATGTAATTTAGGTGTTTTAACTCCTAGCTTGTTAAGAGTTTGTTTTACATTAGGACTTTACTTTGTTTAGAGTTTCATTTGCTTTAGGACTTTAATTACTTAGGCGTGTGATAGTGATAGATTTTTATAGGTTGTTATTTTTGTTTATCCTTTATGCTTTACTAGTTCTAGTTGAGTTAGGTTTCTTTGTAACCTATAAATATTGCCATTCGGCCATAATAATGAGATGTTGAGTTTTAAGTTAATTCGTGTGAATTAAAAGTTTCTGGAGAGAATCCAAACCGTTTCAGGAGTGAATCCAAACCCTAGTTGAATTTTGAGTCGAAATACGCCTAAATTCTTCATATCCTAGTTGAATCTTGACTTGGATTAGTCAAATTCTCCATATCCCTTTGTTATTATTCAGATTTCATTGTTGTTTTGCATCAAGAATTCGGATCTTGACATTAATTGTTCCTAAAGTTTGCATCTTTAATCTACAAAAGCCACTAAACTACATCAAAGAGCCTAAATTTCGTGAATCTTGCTTCAAGAATCACATCATTCTACCCATGAGTGCTTGTCATCTTCTTCTTGGTAGACCTTGGCAATATGATCGAAAAGTTGTTCATGAAGGGGAAACCAATGTGTACACGGTTTTGATGGGTTCTAAAAGGATTCGGTTGGTTCCTTTGTCTCCTAGTTCCATGGCACCCAAGAAGGTGGTTGAAAGGAAACAAAACTTGTTTCTTTCGGCCAAAGAATTCGAGAAAGAGGTAGAGTTGGAAGGACATTGTTATGCTTTATGTATTAAACTTGCTTTAACTAACGATGTTTCTTCTAGAAATCCGAAACTTGCAGCACTATTGGACGAGTTTTGTGATGTGTTTCCGGAGGAATTGCCTCAAGGTTTGCCACCATTGAGAGGCATTGAGCATGCTATTGATCTTGTGCCAGGCGCACCTTTGCCAAATAAGCCGGCATATAGATGTGATCTCGTAGCTTCTAAGGAGCTACAAAAACAAATTGAAGAGTTGATTGACCAAGGCTATGTAAGAGAAAGCATGAGTCCATGTGTCGTTCTCGCTTTGCTTGTTCCTAAGAAAGATGGTACTTGGAGGATGTGCATTGATAGTTGAGCCGTCAACAATATTACAATCAAGTATCGTTTTCCTATGCCTAGATTGGAGGACATGCTTGATGAGTTACATGGAGCTTCGATTTTTTCGAAGATTGACTTGAGGAGTGGCTATCATCAAATGAGAATTCGTGAAAGAGATGAATGGAAAACCGCTTTCAAGACCAAACAAGGTCTATATGAGTGGATGGTGATGCCCTTTGGTCTTTGCAATGCTCCTAGTTCTTTTATGAGGCTTATGAACGAGGTACTACGTCCCTTTCTTAACAAGTTTATTGTTGTCTATCTAGATGATATTCTTGTATATAGTACTAGTGTTGAGTCTCATTTACTTCACTTGAGAGTTTTATTTGAAAAATTAAGAGAGCAAAAGTTGTATGGAAAAATGGAAAAGTGTGATTTTCTTGTTCCTAGTATTGCTTTTCTTGGTTACATTGTGTCTAGGGATGGAGTTCATGTGGATCCGGAAAAAGTCAAGGCCATGTCTTCATGGTTGGCGCCTACAAGTGCTCATGAATGCCGAAGTTTTCATGGTCTAGCTTCCTTTTATAGAAGATTCATCCGAAATTTCTCAACCATCATGGCACCAATCACGGATTTGATGAAGAAAGGGGAGTTTTCATGGAACTCTCATGCTCAAAAGGTGTTTGATGAAGTCAAAGAGCTGCTTTGCAACGCTCCTATCCTTGCCTTGCCGGATTTCAACAAGTTGTTCGAGGTTGAATGTGATGCTAGTGGACTTGGTGTTGGGGCTGTTTTGCTTCAAGAAAGGAGGCCCATTGCCTACTTTAGTGAGAAGTTAACTGGCGCCAAACTCAACTACTCCAACTATGATCGTGAATTCTATGCAATTGTGAGAGCCTTGGATCATTGGTCTCATTACTTGAGGCCCAAGCCTTTCATTCTTCATTCGGATCATGAAGCACTCAAATACATCCAGGACAGCAAAAACTCAACCATAGGCATGCTAAGTGGGTTGAATTCCTACAAACCTTCACTTTTTCGTCTAAGTACAAGGAAGGTAAGAATAATATTGTTGCGGATGCCCTTTCAAGGCGTTCTTATCTTTTAGCCATGGTTGATGCAAGGGTGTTGGGGTTTGAACACTTAAAGGATTTTATAGGATGGTGATGATGATTTTCGTGAGTCTTTTAAGAGCCCTAATGGTTTATTTGTGTTACAAGAGGGATTTTTGTTTAAGGGAAACAAGCTATGCATTCCTAAGAGTGGCGTGAGGGAGTTGCTTGTGAGAGAAGTCCATAGTGGTGGGGTGGCTGGTCATTTTGGCGTGCAAAAGACATTAGACACTTTGAATGAGAGTTTTTATTGGCCTAACATGATGAGGGATGTTCATATGGTGGTTAGTAAGTGTGCTACTTGTCAAAGGTCGAAGAGTACTTTCCATAAAGGCCTTTATACTCCATTACACTGTACCGATACACCTTGGGATAGTGTGAGCATGGATTTCATTGTAGGATTACCAAGAACTCAAAGGGGGAAGGACGCAATTATGGTGGTGGTGGATCGATTTTCGAAAATGGCTCATTTTGTTCCTATGCATAAAACTGATGATGCTTTGCATGTGGCGGATTTGTACTTCAAAGAGATTATTCGATTGCATGGTATTCCTAGAAGTATTGTTAGTGATCGTGATACAAAGTTCCTTAGTCACTTTTGGAGGAGCTTATGGAAGATGGTGGGGACTAAGTTACTCTTTAGCACAAGTCATCATCCTCAAACTGATGGCCAAACTGAAGTAACTAATAGAACTCTTGGAGCTTTGTTGCGTGGCTTGGTGAGTAAGACACAAAAGGATTGGGATATAAAGCTAGCTCACGCCGAGTTTGCTTATAATCGAGCTCATTCTTCTACTACTTCTAAGTCTCCATTTGAGGTGGTCTATGGTATCAATCCTTTCCTTCCTATTGATTTTGTGTCACTAACTAAATCTGAAATTCATGTTGATTCAAAGAAGAGGTTGGAAGCCTTTAAGAAGACTTGTGAGCAAGTGAAAGCACGAATTGAGAAGATGAATACTCAATACAAAGAACGGGCCAACAAGCATAGAAGACAACCGAAATTTCAGATTGGCGACTTGGTTTGGATTCATTTGAGGAAAGAACGGTTTCCAAGTAGAAGGAAGAACAAGCTTATGCCTAGAGCTGATGGTCCATTCAAAGTTATTGATGTGATTAATGAAAGTGCTTATAAGATCGAGCTTCCAAGTGATTATGGAGGTGTGAGTGCAACCTTCAATGTTGGTGATCTTAGTCCTTATTTAGATGATGAAAATATGAGGACAAATTCTTTTGAAGAGGGGGAGAATGATACAAGTCAAGGTCAAGATCAAGCTCCAAATGATCCGATTTGTTTAGTCCTTGAAGTGTTCGGGTTCAAGTTAAATTCAAACTCCTCATTTGTGTCATTTCTTAAGTGGGACGATGATTCCATTGATGAAGCTTGAAGGTGACACCATTTCTAGAGTCTTAGTTATTTTAATTAAGACTTTAATTTTCAGCAAATAAGGTCCGAAAATATCTTGTGATATTTCGACCAAGATAGGCGTGTCATTAGGCGTGTGATTTGGTCCTTGTGCTCCAAGTTTGCAAGTTGTCATTGAGTTGTAATACTTTCCTTATTTCTTGGTTTCCTTATGCATTTAGGCGTGTGAAGGGGGATTGGGGGCTGATTTGGTTGTTTCCTTATTTACTCCTTTATTCTCTCCTAGAATCAAGGGATTAAGATGTAAGGAATTAAGGAATGTTTCCTTAATTCTTATGGCTGATTTTCGGCCCTTGCTTGGTCCTTGGAGGACAAGTTTATTTTCATTATTATAAATAATAGTTCCATGCTATCATCAAGGGCATGTGAGATTTTTACCTAAAACTTTGTTATTGAATTTAATTGTGTGATCAATTACTTTCGCCCATTAAGTTCATTTTCAGGAGTGATTATTTACTTAGTGCTTAATCTACTTTATTCCAGGAGTGGTATAAGTGAGATTAAGAGTTAATTAAAATATTCAGGAGTGATTATTTTAATTATCATATCCGGTGACTTAATCATAATTTTCGGACTTATTTAATTCATCAAGTTCGAACCTTTGCTCGAGATTCTTGATTGCTCATTCACTTTGGACGTGTAATCATATCAGAATCAAATTAAATTAAAATGAAGTCAAACATAGGTAATTCAATCAAATTCAAGTCAAATGAAGTCAAACAAAGCTAATTAAATCAAATGAAAGTCAAATAAAGTCAAACATAGCTAAATGAATCAAATGAAAATCAAATGCATTCAACAAAGCTAATTGAATCAAATGAAACTCAAATGTATTCAACAAAGCTAATTGATTCAAATTAAAGTCAAATGAAGTCAAATAAAACATATTAAATCAAATGAAACTCAAATGCATTCAGTAAAGCTAATTGAATCAAATGAAACTCAAATACATTCAACAAAGCTAATTGAATCAAAATAAAGTAAAATGAAGTCAAACAAAGCTAATTGAATCAAATGAAACTCAAATGTATTCAACAAAGCTAATTCAGTCAAATGAAACTCAAATGCATTCTACAAAGCTATTTGAATCAAATAAAAGTCAAATGAAATCAAACAAAACTTATTGAATCAAATGAAACTCAAATGCATTCTATAAAGCTAATTGAATCAAATGAAACTCAAATGCATTCAACAAAGCTAATTGAATCAACTGAAACTCAAATACATTCAACAAAGCTAATTGAATTAAGTGAATGTCAAATGAAGTCAAACAAAGTTAATTGAATCAAATGAATGTCAAACGAAGTCAAACATAGCTAATAGAATCAAATGAAACTCAAATGCATTCAACAAAGCTAATAGAATCAAATGAAACTCAAATGCATTCAACAAAGCTAATTCAATCAAATGAAACTCAAATGCATTCAACAAAGCTAATTGAATCAAATGACACTCAAATGCATTCAACAAAGCTAATTGAATCAAATGAAACTCCAATACATTCAACAAAGCAAATTGAATTAAGTGAATGTCAAATGAAGTCAAACAAAGCTAATTGAATCAAATTAAAGTCAAATGAAGTCCAACAAAACTTATTGAATCAAATGACACTCAAATGCATTCTACAAAGCTAATTGAATCAAATGAAACTTAAATGCATTCAACAAAGCTAATTGAATCAAATTAAAGTCAAATGAAGTCAAATAAAACTTATTAAATCAAATGAAACTAAAATCCATTCTATAAAGCTAATTGAATCAAATGAAACTCAAATGCATTCAACAAAGCTAATTGAATCAACTGAAACTCAAATACATTCAACAAAGCTAATTGAATTAAGTGAATATCAAATGAAGACAAACTAAGCTAATTGAATTAAATGAAAGTCAAACGAAGTCAAATATAGCTAATAGAATCAAATAAAACTCAAATGCATTCAACAAAGCTAACTAAATCAAATGAAACTCAAATGCATTCAACAAAGCTAATTGAATTAAATGAAACTCAAATGCATTCAACAAAGCTAATTGAATCAAATGAAACTCAAATGCATTCAACAAAGCTAATTGAATCAAATTAAAGTCAAATGAAGTCAAACAAAACTTATTGAATCAAATGAAACTCAAATGCATTCTATAAAGCTAATTGAATCAAATGAAACTTAAATGCATTCAACAAAGCTGAATCAAATTAAAGTCAAATGAAGTCAAACAAAACTTATTGAATCAAATGAAACTCAAATGCATTCTATAAAGCTAATTGAATCAAATGAAACTCAAATGCATTCAACAAAGCTGATTGAATCAAATTCAAGTCAAATGAAGTCAAATGAAGTCAAACAAAGCTAGTTGAATCAAATGAAAGTCAAATGAAGTCAAACATAGCTAAATGAATCAAATGAAAATCAAATGCGTTCAACAAAGCTAATTGAATCAAATGAAACTCTAATGTATTCAACAAAGCTAATTGATTCAAATTAAAGTCAAATAAAGCCAAATAAAACTTATTGAATCAAATGAAACTGAAATGCATTCAATAAAGCTAATTGAATCAAAATGAAACTAAAATGTATTCAACAAAGCTAATTGAATCAAATTAAATTAAAATGAAGTCAAACATAGGTAATTGAACAAATTCAAGTCAAATGAAGTCAAATAAAGCTAATTAAATCAAATGAAAGTCAAATAAAGTCAAACATAGCGAAATGAATCAAATGAAAATCAAATGCATTCAACAAAACTAATTGAATCAATTGAAACTCAAATGCATTCAACAACGTTAATTTATTCAAATTAAAGTCCAATAAAATCAAATAAAACATATTAAATCAAATGAAACTCAAATGCATTCAGTAAAGCTAATTGAATCAAATGAAACTCAAATACATTCAACAAAGCTAATTGAATCACAATAAAGTAAAATGAAGTCAAACAAAGCTAATTGAATCAAATGAAACTCAAATGTATTCAACAAAGCTAATTCAGTCAAATGAAACTCACATGCATTCTTGCTAATTGAATCAAATAAAAGTCAAATGAAATCAAACAAAACTTATTGAATCAAATGAAACTCAAATGCAATCTATAAAGCTAATTGAATCAAATGAAACTCAAATGCATTCAACAAAGCTAATTGAATCAACTGAAACTCAAATACATTCAACAAAGCTAATTATATTAAGTGAATATCAAATGAAGTCAAACTAAGCTAATTGAATCCAATGAAAGTCAAACATTGCTAATAGAATCAAATTAAACTCAAATGCATTCAACAAAGCTAATTAAATCAAATGAAACTCAAATGCATTCAACAAAGCTAATTGAATTCAATGAAACTCAAATGCATTCAACAAAGCTAATTGAATCAAAAGAAACTCAAATGCATTCAACAAAGCTAATTGAATCAAATTAAAGTCAAATGAAGTCAAACAAAACTTATTGAATCAAATGAAACTCAAATGCATTCTATAAAGCTAATTGAATCAAATGAAACTCAAATGCATTCAACAAACTTTATTGAATCAAATTAAATTCAAATGAAGTTAAACAAAACTTATTGAATCAAATGAAGCTCAACTGCATTCTATAAAGCTAATTGAATCAAATGAAACTCAAATGCATTCAACAATGCTGATTGAATCAAATTCAAGTCTAATGAAGTCGAACAAAGCTAGTTGAATCAAATGAAAGTCAAATGAAGTCAAACATAGCTAAATGAATCAAATGAAAATCAAATGCGTTCAACAAAGGTAATTGAATCAAATGAAACTCAAATGTATTCAACAAAGATAATTGATTCAAATTAAAGTCAAATAAAGCCAAATAAAACTTATTGAATCAAATGAAACTGAAATGCATTCAATAAAGCTAATTGAATCAAAATGAAACTAATATGTATTCAACAAAGCTAATTGAACCAAATTAAATTAAAATGAAGTCAAACATAGGTAATTGAATCAAATTCAAGTCAAATGAAGTCAAACAAAGCTAAATAAATCAAATGAAAGTCAAATAAAGTCAAACAAAGCTAATTGAATCAAAAGAAAGTGAAATAAAGTCAAACAAAGCTAATTGAATCAAATGAAACTCCAATGTATTCAACAAAGCTAATTCAGTCAAATGAATCTCAAATGCATTCTACAAAGCTAATTGAATCAAATAAAAGTCAAATGAAGTCAAACAAAGCTAATTGAAATAAATTAAAGTTAAATGAAGTCAAATTAAGCTAATTGAATCAAATGAAAGTCAAATAAAGTCAAACATAGCTAATAGAATCCAAAGAAACTCAAATGCATTTCATAAAGCTAATTGAATCAAATGAAGTTCAAATGCATTCAACAATGCTAATTGAATTAAATTAAAGTCAAATGAAGTCAATCAAAGCTAATTGTATCAAATGAAAGTCAAATGAAGTCAAATAAAGCTAATTGAATCAAATGAAAGTCAAATGAAGTCAATCAAAGCAAATTGTATCAAATGAAAGTCAAATGAAGTTAAATAAAGTTAATTGAATCAACTGAAACTCAAATACATTCAACAAAGCTAATTGAATTAAGTGAATGTCAAATGAAGTCAAACTAAGCTCATTGAATCAAATGAAACTCAAATGCATTCAACAAAGCTAATTGAATTAAATGAAACTCAAATGCATTCAACAAAGCTAATTGAATCAAATGAAACTCAAATAGATTCAACAAAGCTAATTGAATCAAATTAAACTCAAATGCATTCTATAAAGCTAATTGAATCAAATGAAACTCAAATGCATTCAACAAAGCTAATTGAATCAAATTAAAGTCAAATGAAGTCAAACAAAACTTATTGAATCAAATGAAACTCAAATGCATTCAACAAAGCTAATTGAATTAAATTACAGTAAAATGAAGTCAAACATAGGTAATTGAATCAAATTCAAGTCAAATGAAGTCAAACAAAGCTAATTAAATCAAATGAAAGTCAAATGAAGTCCAACAAAACTTATTGAATCAAATGACACTCAAATGCATTCTACAAAGCTAATTGAATCAAATGAAACTTAAATGCATTCAACAAAGCTAATTGAATCAAATTAAAGTCAAATGAAGTCAAATAAAACTTATTGAATCAAATGAAACTAAAATCCATTCTATAAAGCTAATTGAATCAAATGAAACTCAAATGCATTCAACAAAGCTAATTGAATCAACTGAAACTCAAATACATTCAACAAAGCTAATTGAATTAAGTGAATATCAAATGAAGACAAACTAAGCTAATTGAATCAAATGAAAGTCAAACGAAGTCAAATATAGCTAATAGAATCAAATAAAACTCAAATGCATTCAACAAAGCTAACTAAATCAAATGAAACTCAAATGCATTCAACAAAGCTAATTGAATTAAATGAAACTCAAATGCATTCAACAAAGCTAATTGAATCAAATGAAACTCAAATGCATTCAACAAAGCTAATTGAATCAAATTAAAGTCAAATGAAGTCAAACAAAACTTATTGAATCAAATGAAACTCAAATGCATTCTATAAAGCTAATTGAATCAAATGAAACTTCAAATGCATTCAACAAAGCTGAATCAAATTAAAGTCAAATGAAGTCAAACAAAACTTATTGAATCAAATGAAACTCAAATGCATTCTATAAAGCTAATTGAATCAAATGAAACTCAAATGCATTCAACAAAGCTGATTGAATCAAATAAAAGTCAAATGAAGTCAAATGAAGTCAAACAAATCTAGTTGAATCAAATGAAAGTCAAATGAAGTCAAACATAGCTAAATGAATCAAATGAAAATCAAATGCATTCAACAAAACTAATTGAATCAAATGAAACTCTAATGTATTCAACAAAGCTAATTGATTCAAATTAAAGTCAAATAAAGCCAAATAAAACTTATTGAATCAAATGAAACTGAAATGCATTCAATAAAGCTAACTGAATCAAAATGAAACTAAAATGTATTCAACAAAGCTAATTGAATCAAATTAAATTAAAATGAAGTCAAACATAGGTAATTGAACAAATTCAAGTCAAATGAAGTCAAATAAAGCTAATTAAATCAAATGAAAGTCAAATAAAGTCAAACATAGCTAAATGAATCAAATGAAAATCAAATGCATTCAACAAAGCTAATTGAATCAAATGAAACTCAAATGCATTCAACAACGCTAATTTATTCAAATGAAAGTCCAATAAAATCAAATAAAACATATTAAATCAAATGAAACTCAAATGCATTCAACAAAGCTAATTGAATCAAATGAAACTCAAATGCATTCAACAAAGCTAATTGAATCACAATGAAAGTAAAATGAAGTCAAACAAAGCTAATTGAATCAAATGAAACTCAAATGCATTCAACAAAGCTAATTCAGTCAAATGAAACTCAAATGCATTCTAAAAAGCTAATTGAATCAAATAAAAAGTCAAATGAAGTCAAACAAAACTTATTGAATCAAATGAAACTCAAATGCAATCTATAAAGCTAATTGAATCAAATGAAACTCAAATGCATTCAACAAAGCTAATTGAATCAAATGAAACTCAAATGCATTCAACAAAGCTAATTATATTAAGTGAATATCAAATGAAGTCAAACTAAGCTAATTGAATCCAATGAAAGTCAAACATTAGCTAATAGAATCAAATTAAACTCAAATGCATTCAACAAAGCTAATTAAATCAAATGAAACTCAAATGCATTCAACAAAGCTAATTGAATCCAATGAAACTCAAATGCATTCAACAAAGCTAATTGAGTCAAATGAAACTCAAATGCATTCTACAAAGCTAATTGAATCAAATTAAAAGTCAAATGAAGTCAAACAAAACTTATTGAATCAAATGAAACTCAAATGCAGTCTAATAAAGCTAATTGAATCAAATGAAACTCAAATGCATTCAACAAAACTAATTGAATCAAATTAAATTCAAATGAAGTTAAACAAAACTTATTGAATCAAATGAAGCTCAAATGCATTCAATAAAGCTAATTGAATCAAATGAAACTCAAATGCATTCAACAAAGCTAATTGAATCAAATTAAAGTCTAATGAAGTCGAACAAAGCTAATTGAATCAAATGAAAGTCAAATGAAGTCAAACATAGCTAAATGAATCAAATGAAAATCAAATGCATTCAACAAAGCTAATTGAATCAAATGAAACTCAAATGCATTCAACAAAGCTAATTGAATCAAATTAAAGTCAAATGAAGTCAAATAAAACTTATTGAATAAATGAAACTCAAATGCATTCAATAAAGCTAATTGAATCAAAATGAAACTAAAATGCATTCAACAAAGCTAATTGAATCAAATTAAAGTGAAATGAAGTCAAACAAAGCTAATTGAATCAAATGAAAGTCAAATGAAGTCAAACAAAGCTAAATAAATCAAATGAAAGTCAAATACAGTCAAACAAAGCTAATTGAATCAAATGAAAGTGAAATGAAGTCAAACAAAGCTAATTGAATCAAATGAAACTCAAATGCATTCAACAAAGCTAATTGAATCAAATGAAACTCAAATGCATTCAACAAAGCTAATTGAATCAAATGAAAGTCAAATGAAGTCAAACAAAGCTAATTGAAATCAAATGAAAGTCAAATGAAGTCAACAAAGCTAATTGAATCAAATGAAAGTCAAATGAAGTCAAACAAAGCTAATTGAATCAAAAGAAACTCAAATGCATTTAAACAAAGCTAATTGAATCAAATGAAATTCAAATGCATTCAACAAAGCTAATTGAATCAAATTAAAGTCAAATGCAGTCAATCAAAGCTAATTGAATCAAATGAAAGTCAAATGAAGTCAACCAAAGCTAATTAAATCAAATGAAAGTCAAATGAAGTCCAACAAAGCTAATTGAATCAAATGAAAGTCAAATGAAGTCAAACAAAGCTAATTGAATCAAATGAAACTCAAATGCATTCAACAAAGCTAATTGAATCAAATGAAAGTCAAATGAAGTCAAACAAAGCTAATTGAATCAAATGAAAGTCAAATGCATTCAACAAAGCTAATTGAATCAAATGAAACTCAAATGCATTCAACAAAGCTAATTGAATCAAATGAAACTCAAATGCATTCAACAAAGCTAATTGAATCAAATGAAACTCAAATGCATTCAACAAAGCTAATTGAATCAAATGAAACTCAAATGCATTCAACAAAGCTAATTGAATCAAATTAAAGTCAAATAAAGTCAAACAAAACTAATTGAATCAAATAAAACTCAAAATGTATTCAACAAAGCTAATTTAATCAAATAACATTCAAATGCATTCAAACAAAGCTAATTGAATCAAATGAAAGTCAAATGCAGTCAACAAAGCTAATTGAATCAAATGAAAGTCAAATGAAGTCAAACAAAGCTAATTGAATCAAATGAAAGTCAAATGCATTCATCAAAGCTAATTGAATCAAATGAAAGTCAAATGAAGTCAAACAAAGCTAATTCAATTAAATGAAAGTCAAATGAATTCAAATAAGCTAATTGAATCAAATGAAACTCAAATGCATTCAACAAAGCTAATTGAATCAAATGAAACTCAAATGCATTCAACAAAGCTAATTGAATCAAATGAAACTCAAATGCATTCAACAAAGCTAATTGAATCAAATGAAATCAAATGAAGTCAAGCAAAACTTATTGAATCAAATGAAACGTCAAATGCATTCAAACAAAGCTAATTGAATCAAATGAAACTCAAATGCATTCAACCAAAGCTAATTGAAATAAATTAAAGTAAAATGAAGTCAAACAAAGCTAATTAAATCAAATGAAACTCAAATGCATTCAACAAAGCTAATAGAATCAAATGAAACTCAAATGCATCCAACAAAGCTAATTCAATCAAATGAAACTCAAATGCATTTACCAAAGCTAATTGAATCAAATGAAAGTCAAATGCATTCAACAAACCTAAGTGAATGAAATGATACTCAAATGCATTCAACAAAGCTAATTGAATCAAATGAAAGTCAAATGAAGTCAAACATAGCTAATCGAATCAAATGAAAGTAAAATGCATTCAACAAACCTAATTGAATAAAATGAAACTCAAATGCATTCAACAAAGCTAATTGAATCAAATGAAACTCAAATGCATTTAACAAAGCTAATTGAATCAAATTAAAGTCAAATGAAGTCAAGCAAAACTTATTGAATCAAATGAAACGCAAATGCATTCAATAAAGCTAATTGAATCAAATGAAACTGAAATGCATTCAACAAAGCTAATTGAATCAAATTAAAGTCAAATGAAGTCAAACAAAGCTAATTGAATCAAATGAAAGTCAAATGAAGTCAAACATAGCTAATAGAATCAAATTAAACTCAAATGCATCCAACAAAGCTAATTGAATCAAATGAAACGCAAATGCTTTTACCAAAGCTAATTGAATCAAATGAAAGTCAAATGCATTCAACAAAGCTAATTGAATCAAATGAAACTCAAATGCATTCAACAAAGCTAATTGAATCAAATGAAACTCAAATGCATTCAACAAAGCTAATTGAATCAAATGAAACTCAAATGCATTCAACAAAGGTAATTGAATCAAATTAAAGTCAAATGAAGTCAATCAAAGCTAATTGAATCAAATGAAAGTCAAAGGAAGTCAAATAAACTAATTGAATCAAATAAAACTCAAATGCATTCAACAAAGCTAATTGAATCAAAGAATATTCAAATGCATTCAACAAAGCTAATTGAATCAAATGAAAATCAAATGCATTCAACAAAGCTTATTGAATCAAATTAATGTAAAATGAAGTCAAACAAAGCTAATTGAATCAAATGGAACTCAAATGCATTCAACAAAGCTAATTGAATCAAATGAAACTCAAATGCATTCAACAAAGCTAATTGAATCAAATGAAACTCAAATGCATTTAACAAAGCTAATTGAATCAAATTAAAGTCAAATGAAGTCAAGCAAAACTTATTGAATCAAATGAAACGCAAATGCATTCAATAAAGCTAATTGAATCAAATGAAACTGAAATGCATTCAGCCAAGCTAATTGAATTAAATTAAAGTAAATTGAAGTCAAACAAAACTAATTGAATCGAATGAAAGTCAAACAAAGTCAAACATAGCTAATAGAATCAAATTAAACTCAAATGCATCCAACAAAGCTAATTGAATCAAATGAAACGCAAATGCTTTTACCAAAGCTAATTGAATCAAATGAAAGTCAAATGCATTCAACAAACCTAATTAAATCAAATGAAACTCAAATGCATTCAACAAAGCTAATTGAATCAAATGAAACTCAAATGCATTCAACAAAGGTAATTGAATCAAATTAAAGTCAAATGAAGTCAATCAAAGCTAATTGTATCAAATGAAAGTCAAAGGAAGTCAAATAAACTAATTGAATCAAATAAAACTCAAATGCATTCAACAAAGCTAATTGAATCAAAGAATATCCAAATGCATTCAACAAAGCTAATTGAATCAAATGAAAGTCAAATGAAGTCAAACATAGCTAATTGAATCAAATGAAAGTCAAATGAAGTCAAACATAGCTAATTGAATCAAATGAAACTCAAATGCATTCAACAAAGCTAATTGAATCAAATGAAACTCAAATGCATTCAACAAAGCTAATTGAATCAAATGAAACTCAAATGCATTCAACAAAGCTAATTGAATCAAATGAAACTCAAATGCATTCAACAAAGCTAATTGAATTAAAGTCAAATGAAGTCAAACAAAACTTATTGAATCAAATGAAACGCAAATGCATTCAATAAAGCTAATTGAATCAAATGAAACTCAAATGCATTCAACCAAGCTAATTGAATTAATTTAAAGTAAAATGAAGTCAAACAAAGCTAATTTAATCAAATGAAAGTCAAACAAAGTCACACATAGCTAATAGAATCATATGAAACTCAAATGCATCCAACAAAGCTAATTCAATCAAATGAAACTCAAATGCATTTACCAAAGCTAATTGAATCAAATGAAAGTCAAATGCATTCAACAAACCTAAGTGAATGAAATGATACTCAAATGCATTCAACAAAGCTAATTGAATCAAATGAAAGTCAAATGAAGTCAAACATAGCTAATTGAATCAAATGGAACTCAAATACATTCAACAAAGCTAATTGAATCAAATGAAACTCAAATGCATTCAACAAAGCTAATTGAATCAAATGAAACTCAAATGCATTTAACAAAGCTAATTAAATCAAATTAAAGTCAAATGAAGTCAAGCAAAACTTATTGAATCAAATGAAGCGCAAATGCATTCAATAAAGCTAATTTAATCAAATGAAACTGAAATGCATTCAGCCAAGCTAATTGAATTAAATTAAAGTAAAATGAAGTCAAACAAAACTAATTGAATCGAATGAAAGTCAAACAAAGTCAAACATAGCTAATAGAATCAAATTAAACTCAAATGCATCCAACAAAGCTAATTGAATCAAATGAAACTCAAATGCATTTTCCAAAGCTAATTGAATCAAATGAAACTCAAATGCATTCAACAAAGCTAATTGAATAAAGAAATGAAGAAGAAATTATGAATCAAAAAAGCAAATGCTTTTACCAAAGCTAATTGAATCAAATGAAAGTCAAATGCATTCAACAAAGCTAATTGAATCAAATGAAACTCAAATGCATTCAACAAAGCTAATTGAATCAAATGAAACTCAAATGCATTCAACAAAGGTAATTGAATCAAATTAAAGTCAAATGAAGTCAATCAAAGCTAATTGTATCAAATGAAAGTCAAAGGAAGTCAAATAAACTAATTGAATCAAATAAAACTCAAATGCATTCAACAAAGCTAATTGAATCAAAGAATATCCAAATGCATTCAACAAAGCTAATTGAATCAAATGAAAGTCAAATGAAGTCAAACATAGCTAATTGAATCAAATGAAAGTCAAATGAAGTCAAACATAGCTAATTGAATCAAATGAAACTCAAATGCAGTCAAACAAAGCTAATTGAATCAAATGAAACTCAAATGCATTCAACAAAGCTAATTGAATCAAATGAAACTCAAATGCATTCAACAAAGCTAATTGAATCAAATGAAACTCAAATGCATTCAACAAAGCTAATTGAATCAAATGAAACTCAAATGCATTCAACAAAGCTAATTGAATTAAAGTCAAATGAAGTCAAGCAAAACTTATTGAATCAAATGAAACGCAAATGCATTCAATAAAGCTAATTGAATCAAATGAAACTCAAATGCATTCAACCAAGCTAATTGAATTAATTTAAAGTAAAATGAAGTCAAACAAAGCTAATTTAATCAAATGAAAGTCAAACAAAGTCACACATAGCTAATAGAATCATATGAAACTCAAATGCATCCAACAAAGCTAATTCAATCAAATGAAACTCAAATGCATTTACCAAAGCTAATTGAATCAAATGAAAGTCAAATGCATTCAACAAACCTAAGTGAATGAAATGATACTCAAATGCATTCAACAAAGCTAATTGAATCAAATGAAAGTCAAATGAAGTCAAACATAGCTAATTGAATCAAATGGAACTCAAATGCATTCAACAAAGCTAATTGAATCAAATGAAACTCAAATGCATTCAACAAAGCTAATTGAATCAAATGAAACTCAAATGCATTTAACAAAGCTAATTAAATCAAATTAAAGTCAAATGAAGTCAAGCAAAACTTATTGAATCAAATGAAACGCAAATGCATTCAATAAAGCTAATTGAATCAAATGAAACTCGAAATGCATTCAACCAAGCTAATTGAATTAAATTAAAGTAAAATGAAGTCAAACAAAACTAATTGAATCGAATGAAAGTCAAACAAAGTCAAACATAGCTAATAGAATCAAATTAAACTCAAATGCATCCAACAAAGCTAATTGAATCAAATGAAACGCAAATGCTTTTACCAAAGCTAATTGAATCAAATGAAAGTCAAATGCATTCAACAAACCTAATTGAATCAAATGAAACTCAAATGCATTCAACAAAGCTAATTGAATCAAATGAAACTCAAATGCATTCAACAAAGCTAATTGAATCAAATGAAACTCAAATGCATTCAACAAAGGTAATTGAATCAAATTAAAGTCAAATGAAGTCAATCAATGCTAATTGTATCAAATGAAAGTCAAAGGAAGTCAAATAAACTAATTGAATCAAATAAAACTCAAATGCATTCAACAAAGCTAATTGAATCAAAGAATATTCAAATGCATTCAACAAAGCTAATTGAATCAAATGAAAATCAAATGCATTCAACAAATCTTATTGAATCAAATTAATGTAAAATGAAGTCAAACAAAGCTAATTGAATCAAATGAAAGTCAAATGAAGTCAAACATAGCTAATTGAATCAAATGAAAGTCAAATGAAGTCAAACATAGCTAATTGAATCAAATGGAACTCAAATGCATTCAACAAAGCTAATTGAATCAAATGAAACTCAAATGCATTCAACAAAGCTAATTGAATCAAATGAAACTCAAATGCATTCAACAAAGCTAATTGAATCAAATGAAACTCAAATGCATTCAACAAAGCTAATTGAATTAAAGTCAAATGAAGTCAAGCAAAACTTATTGAATCAAATGAAACGCAAATGCATTCAATAAAGCTATGATGCGGATCCAAAGGCATCAAGTCAAGAAGAGCCGGTTTTACTTTTGATGGAACACATGGGTTTCAATTTGATGGCTAACAAGCATGCATTTGTGTCGTGTGTCACATGGCTCGTGGAAGAAACTGATTAGCATTTTAAATTAGTGTCATTATTAGTTTAAAATGTTAGTTAATTAGTTGAGTTGTTTCTAGTTCAATAAAAGTCCGAAAATTCCTTAGAGATTTCGGTGATTAGGTGTTTAGTTGTCATGGTTGTATTTTAGGAAAGTTTCCTTAATTTGGTAGATTGGAGTGGCGTGCAAGGTAGCAGCCTTGGGCGTGTGTTTAGTTGTAATTAAGGAAAGTACTTGTTGTCTTTCCTTAAGTTAGAGTTTCCTTAAGTTTAGCTTCGATTCTAGGCTAGAATTAAGGAGGAGATACTTTCCTAAATTGATGGTGAATGCCGTGTGGTTTGGTATGCTTGAGGAGCAAGGTTTTCTTGCTTACTCCTTATAAATAATAGGCGCCTAACCTCTTCAATGGTTAGAGTGATTTTATGATTAAATATTGTTATTGTTTGTGAGTTAATTCATAAGCTTTAATCTTCCATTAATTGATATTCAGGTATTGTTTATTAATTAGTGTTTAAACAACTTAATTCCAGGAGTGGTTTGAGTGTGTTTAAGATTCTTGTGAGTGTTTCAGGAGTGATCATTCATTAAGAAATATCCCTTGTTACTTGCTCTTATTTTCGGATTTCTTCATTGTCCTTATTCAAGTTGGCGTGTGTTTTTGAGTGTTTAACTATCCTAGTTGAGCATTCATATCAAGTGGTATCAGAGCTTAAAGAGGAAGGGACGTTTCATGGCTGTTTTGATCATCCGAGTACAAACAGTTTTCTGGTGAGTTTTGTTTCCATTCGTTCTCCCTATCTACAACGTCTTTTGGGGTGATTCTTGAGCCTAAACTGGTCTATTGCAAGTCTAGTTTACTGTCCTAAAATTTCATGAAATTTGGAGTTCGTTTGATATGGTTTTTAGATATTTCTTGTGAGTCGTGTTATTTTGGTACGAATCAGGCGCGACCGACTTTGAAGAAAAACTGGGAGCATCCTATTTCGAATTTTTGAATAATTCCAATTGGAGGTGTCTTATAAGATCCCAAATTGTGGAATCTGCAGTTTATTAGTGAAGTTAGGTCGGTTTTCTTGTTGTGATTGTTATAATGTCGAGTGAAATGGAAAAACTAGCTAAGGCTATAGAGGACATAGCTAAGATGCAATTTGATTTCCAAGCAAAATATAATGCTGATTCGAATCATGTTAGTAGACTTGAAACTAGAATGGATGCTATAACTTCTATTATCACTAAGAAGTTGGATAAAAACAAGTGTTGATTACATTGGACTTTCGGATGAAGAGGATGAAGTTGGGGTTGTTAAACCTAATTTCAATGATGATAGGGGATTAAAATTGGATGATTTCACTTGGTGATTCTAATCCGGAGGATTTACTTGAGTGGATTCGACAATTGGAGAAGGTGTGTGATTATAGGGGGTTTGATGATCAAAGGAGATTCAAGATAGCCTCGGTTAGATTGACCAAGTATGCTGGGTATTTGGCTCGAAAATTTGAAGGCAAAATGTGCAAGAAAGAAGAAAGACAAGCTTAGTAGTTGGACTAAATTGAAAGAGAAGCTCAAGGAGAAATTTTTGCCAAGTGATTACGAGCAAAAACAAGACATAAAGTTGACTACTTTGTGTCAAGATACGTTGAGTGTGCATGAGTACACTATGGAATTTGATAAACTGTGCCTTATTTGTGACATAGAAGAAAGGGAAGCAATGAAAATTGCTCGTTACATCAAAGGCTTGAACCGTCCTATTGCAAGGAAGGTAGAGGTGTCAACTTACACTACGTTTGATGAAGCATGTAGATTGGCGCTTAAATTTGAATCTCATGAGAACGAGGACAAACCGAAAACTTCCTATGCTAAATACTGTAATTCGTTCAAACCTTCTTCTTCTTATTCTTCTTATTCATCTTCTAACAAGAACTATGAAGGGTCTAAGAAAGAACATGCAACGAAAGATGATAAAAGGGTCGAAAAACAGAAAGTTTTCGTTCCTAGGGAAAAGTTTGAAGAAAATCGGAAGTGTTTCAAGTGCCAAGGAAGAGGACACATTGCTAGTAATTGTCCAACAAAGAAAGCTCTCACCATGAGGCAATACATGGAATTGAATGAAGAAGAGGAGTTGTACGAATTTGTGCCTAGAGATGACACGGTTGAGAGTGAGGAGGAAGATGCATATGCCGAAGATGACAAGAGGCTTATTGGTGTTGTTAGGAGGGTTTTACATGTTGATTACCTTCCAAGCAAAGAACAAAGGGAAAACTTGTTCCATACTCGTTGCAAAGTGGGTGAAAACACTTGTAACATGATCATTGATAGTGGGTCTTGTACCAATGTAGTGGCGGCAGATTTGGTGAGCAAATTGAGTCTTATTGTGAGAGATCATCCACACCCCTACAAGTTGAGTTGGCTTGATGATACGGGACTTAGGGTGAAGAAGCAAGCATTACTTTCTTTCTCCATAGGGAATTACAAGGACGAACTATGGTGTGATGTACTTCCCATGAATGCTTGTCACATTTTACTCGGGAGACCATGGCAATTTGATAGAAAGGTGATACATGAAGGGGACTCCAATGTGTATACGGTTTCGGTGGGTTCCAAGAAGATTAGGTTGCATCCTTTGGCTCCTAGTGCCGTGATTCACAAGAAGGAAGAGAAAAAGACTATTTTGTTTCTTTCTTTCAAAGAGTTCGAGAAAGAGATTGAAGATGAGGGCGTGTGCTATGCTTTAGTCATCAAACATGCTTGTTGCAAGTGAAGTGAAGCCAAGTAATCCACAACTTGATTCACTCATGAAGGAATTTTGTGATGTATTTCCGAAGATCTTCCACAAGGGCTGCCACCCTTAAGGGGAATTGAACATGCCATTTATTTAGTTCCGGGAGCTCCTTTGCCTAATAAACCCGCTTATAGGTGTGATCCAAGTGCTTCCAAAGAGCTTCAACGACAAATTGAAGAATTGATCGAAAGGGGGTATGTAAGAGAGAGCATGAGTCCTTGTGCGGTTCCCGCTTTACTTGTGCCTAAGAAAGATGGTACATGGAGAATGTGCATTGATAGTAGGGCCGTGAACAATATCACCTTGTGAAGTATAGATTTCCCATGCCGAGATTGGAGGATATGCTTGATGAACTCAATGGAGCCTCGATTTTCTCAAAAATCGATCTTAGAAGTGGTTATCATCAAATGAGGATTCGAGAAGCGGATGAGTGGAAAACAAGCATTCAAGACTAAACAAGGTCTTTATGAATGGATGGTAATGCCTTTTGGCTTATGCAACGCCCCTAGTTCTTTCATGCGACTTATGAATGAGGTACTTCGTTCCTTTTTAAACAAATTTGTTGTTGTTTATTTGGATGATATCCTTGTTTATAGTAAGAGTGTTGATGATCATTTGATACATTTGAGGAGTTTGTTTGAGAAGCTTAGAGAACAAAAACTTTTCGGCAAGATGGAAAAGTGTGAGTTCCTTGTGTCGAGCATAGCGTTTCTTGGTTACATTGTTTCCAAGGAAGGAGTTCATGTTGATCCTTCGAAAGTGCAAGCAATTTCTTCATGGTCGGCCCCTACTAATGCTAGTGAATGTCGAAGCTTCCATGGTTTGGCTTCGTTTTATAGAAGATTCATTCGAAACTTCTCTTCCATTATGGCTCCTATCACGGCTTTGTTGAAGAAAGGTGAGTTTGAATGGTCTCCTTTGGCGCAAAAAGCTTTTGAAGAAGTGAAAGAGAAATTGTGTAGTGCTCCTATACTTGCCTTCCTCGGATTTCAACAAATTGTTCGAGGTAGAGTGTGATGCAAGTGGATTGGGAATTGGTGCCGTTTTTTGATCCAAGAGAAGCGCCCTATCTCATACTTTAGTGAGAAGCTCAATGGTGCCAAGTTGAACTACTCTAATTATGATCGTGAGTTTTATGCTATTGTTCGAGCTTTGGACCATTGGTCACATTATTTGAGGCCTAAACCATTCATCCTTCATTCGGATCATGAGGCGCTCAAACACATTCATGGCCAACAAAAACTCAATCATAGGCATGCCAAGTGGGTCGAGTTTCTCCAATCTTTCACCTTCTCTTCCAAGTATAAAGAAGGAAAGAGCAACATTGTGGCGAATGCACTTTCAAGGAGATCTTATTTGCTAGCTATGGTGGATGCAAGGGTAATGGGGTTCGAACACTTGAAGGAGCTTTATAAAGAAGATGATGACTTTGGTTCGATTTTTTGCTGCTCCTAAAGGGTTGTTCATGGTTCAAGAGGGTTTTCTTTTTAAAGGAAACAAGTTGTGTGTCCCAAAGTGCAAGGTACGTGAGCTTCTAGTTCGTGAAGTGCATAGTGGAGGTATTGCTGGTCATTTTGGCATTCAAAAGACACTTGATACTTTGAGTGAACATTTTTATTGGCCTAGCATGATCAAAGATGTGCATATGGTAGTGAGCAAGTGTGCAACGTGCCAAAAGTCCAAAAGCACCTTTCATAAAGGGCTTTACACACCTTTACCGGTTCCGGATCATCCTCGGGATAGTGTGAGCATGGATTTCATTGTTGGTTTGCCTAGAACTCAAAGAGGCAAAGATGCTATCATGGTGGTTGTGGATAGATTTTCGAAGATGGCTCATTTCATTCCCATGCACAAGACGGATGACGCTTCCCATGTGGCCGATTTGTATTTCAAAGAGGTAATTCGACTTCATGGCATTCCTAGAAGCATTGTTTCGGATAGGGATTCTAAATTCCTTAGTCACTTTTGGAGGTGTTTGTGGAAGATGGTGGGAACGAAACTCCTATTTAGCACGAGTCATCATCCTCAAACAGGATGGTCAAACGGAGTTACAAACGGAACTCTTGGTTCTTTGTTACGTGGTCTTGTGAGTAAGACACAAAAAGATTGGGATGTGAAGCTTGCACATGCGGAATTTGCTTACAACCGTTCACATTCAGCCACAACTTTACGTTCTCCATTTGAGATCATTTATGGAGTTAATCCTTTTCTCCCTATTGATCTTGTTACTCATCCTAGAAGTGAGATACATGCGGATTCAAAGAAAAGGCTGGAAGTTTTTAACAAGACTTGTGCGCAAGTTAATGCTCAAATTGAGAAAATGAATCAAGGCAATACAAGGAACGAGCTAATAAGCATAGGCGCCAACCTAAGTTCAAGGAAGGTGACCTAGTATGGATACATTTGAGGAAGGAAAGGTTTCCGAGCAAAAGGAAAAACAAGTTGATGCCTAGAGCCGATGGTCCTTTCGAAGTCATTGGAGTCGTGGGTGATGGAGCTTACAAAATCGACTTACCAAGTGATTATGGCAATGTGAGTGCTACTTTCAATATTGGTGATCTTTCTCCTTACCATGATGATGAGAATTTGAGGGCAAATTCTTTTGAAGAAGGGGAGAATGATGCGGATCCAAAGGCATCAAGTCAAGAAGAGCCGGTTTTACTTTTGATGGAACACATGGGTTTCAATTTGATGGCTAACAAGCATGCATTTGTGTCGTGTGTCACATGGCTCGTGGAAGAAACCGATTAGCATTTTAAATTAGTGTCATTATTAGTTTAAAATGTTAGTTAATTAGTTGAGTTGTTTCTAGTTCAATAAAAGTCCGAAAATTCCTTAGAGATTTCGGTGATTAGGTGTTTAGTATGTCATGGTTGTATTTTAGGAAAGTTTCCTTAATTTGGTAGATTGGAGTGGCGTGCAAGGTAAGCAGCCTTGGGCGTGTGTTTAAGTTGTAATTAAGGAAAGTACTTGTTGTCTTTCCTTAAGTTAGAGTTTCCTTAAGTTTAGCTTGATTCTAGGCTAGAATTAAGGAGGAGATACTTTCCTAAATTGATGGTGAATGCCGTGTGGTTTGGTATGCTTGAGGAGCAAGGTTTTCTTGCTTACTCCTTATAAATAATAGGCGACTAACCTCTTCAATGGTTAGAATCAAATTAAACTCAAATGCATCCAACAAAGCTAATTGAATCAAATGAAACGCAAATGCTTTTACCAAAGCTAATTGAATCAAATGAAAGTCAAATGCATTCAACAAACCTAATTGAATCAAATGAAACTCAAATGCATTCAACAAAGCTAATTGAATCAAATGAAACTCAAATGCATTCAACAAAGGTAATTGAATCAAATTAAAGTCAAATGAAGTCAATCAAAGCTAATTGTATCAAATGAAAGTCAAAGGAAGTCAAATAAACTAATTGAATCAAATAAAACTCAAATGCATTCAACAAAGCTAATTGAATCAAAGAATATTCAAATGCATTCAACAAAGCTAATTGAATCAATTGAAAATCAAATGCATTCAACAAATCTTATTGAATCAAATTAATGTAAAATGAAGTCAAACAAAGCTAATTGAATCAAATGAAAGTCAAATGAAGTCAAACATAGCTAAATGAATCAAATGAAAGTCAAATGAAGTCAAACATAGCTAAATGAATCAAATGAAAGTCAAATGAAGTCAAACAAAGCTAATTGAATCAAATGGAACTCAAATGCATTCAACAAAGCTAATTGAATCAAATGAAACTCAAATGCATTCAACAAAGCTAATTGAATCAAATGAAACTCAAATGCATTCAACAAAGCTAATTGAATTAAAGTCAAATGAAGTCAAGCAAAACTTATTGAATCAAATGAAACGCAAATGCATTCAATAAAGCTAATTGAATCAAATGAAACTCAAATGCATTCAACCAAGCTAATTGAATTAATTTAAAGTAAAATGAAGTCAAACAAAGCTAATTGAATCAAATGAAAGTCAAACAAAGTCACACATAGCTAATAGAATCATATGAAACTCAAATGCATCCAACAAAGCTAATTGAATCAAATGAAACTCAAATGCATTTACCAAAGCTAATTGAATCAAATGAAAGTCAAATGCATTCAACAAACCTAAGTGAATGAAATGATACTCAAATGCATTCAACAAAGCTAATTGAATCAAATGAAAGTCAAATGAAGTCAAACATAGCTAATTGAATCAAATGGAACTCAAATGCATTCAACAAAGCTAATTGAATCAAATGAAACTCAAATGCATTCAACAAAGCTAATTGAATCAAATGAAACTCAAATGCATTCAACAAAGCTAATTGAATTAAAGTCAAATGAAGTCAAGCAAAACTTATTGAATCAAATGAAACGCAAATGCATTCAATAAAGCTAATTGAATCAAATGAAACTCAAATGCATTCAACCAAGCTAATTGAATTAAATTAAAGTAAAATGAAGTCAAACAAAGCTAATTGAATCAAATGAAAGTCAAATAAAGTCACACATAGCTAATAGAATCATATGAAACTCAAATGCATCCAACAAAGCTAATTCAATCAAATGAAACTCAAATGCATTTACCAAAGCTAATTGAATCAAATGAAAGTCAAATGCATTCAACAAACCTAAGTGAATGAAATGATACTCAAATGCATTCAACAAAGCTAATTGAATCAAATGAAAGTCAAATGAAGTCAAACATAGCTAATCGAATCAAATGAAAGTAAAATGCATTCAACAAAGCTAATTGAATCAAATGAAACTCAAATGCATTCAACAAAGCTAATTGAATCAAATGAAACTCAAATGCATTTAACAAAGCTAATTGAATCAAATTAAAGTCAAATGAAGTCAAGCAAAACTTATTGAATCAAATGAAACGCAAATGCATTCAATAAAGCTAATTGAATCAAATGAAACTGAAATGCATTCAGCCAAGCTAATTGAATTAAATTAAAGTAAAATGAAGTCAAACAAAACTAATTGAATCGAATGAAAGTCAAACAAAGTCAAACATAGCTAATAGAATCAAATTAAACTCAAATGCATCCAACAAAGCTAATTGAATCAAATGAAACGCAAATGCTTTTACCAAAGCTAATTGAATCAAATGAAAGTCAAATGCATTCAACAAACCTAATTGAATCAAATGAAACTCAAATGCATTCAACAAAGCTAATTGAATCAAATGAAACTCAAATGCATTCAACAAAGCTAATTGAATCAAATGAAACTCAAATGCATTCAACAAAGGTAATTGAATCAAATTAAAGTCAAATGAAGTCAATCAAAGCTAATTGTATCAAATGAAAGTCAAAGGAAGTCAAATAAACTAATTGAATCAAATAAAACTCAAATGCATTCAACAAAGCTAATTGAATCAAAGAATATTCAAATGCATTCAACAAAGCTAATTGAATCAAATGAAAATCAAATGCATTCAACAAATCTTATTGAATCAAATTAATGTAAAATGAAGTCAAACAAAGCTAATTGAATCAAATGAAAGTCAAATGAAGTCAAACATAGCTAATTGAATCAAATGAAAGTCAAATGAAGTCAAACATAGCTAATTGAATCAAATGAAAGTCAAATGAAGTCAAACATAGCTAATTGAATCAAATGGAACTCAAATGCATTCAACAAAGCTAATTGAATCAAATGAAACTCAAATGCATTCAACAAAGCTAATTGAATCAAATGAAACTCAAATGCATTCAACAAAGCTAATTGAATCAAATGAAACTCAAATGCATTCAACAAAGCTAATTGAATTAAAGTCAAATGAAGTCAAGCAAAACTTATTGAATCAAATGAAACGCAAATGCATTCAATAAAGCTAATTGAATCAAATGAAACTCAAATGCATTCAACCAAGCTAATTGAATTAAATTAAAGTAAAATGAAGTCAAACAAAGCTAATTGAATCAAATGAAAGTCAAACAAAGTCACACATAGCTAATAGAATCATATGAAACTCAAATGCATCCAACAAAGCTAATTCAATCAAATGAAACTCAAATGCATTTACCAAAGCTAATTGAATCAAATGAAAGTCAAATGCATTCAACAAACCTAAGTGAATGAAATGATACTCAAATGCATTCAACAAAGCTAATTGAATCAAATGAAAGTCAAATGAAGTCAAACATAGCTAATTGAATCAAATGGAACTCAAATGCATTCAACAAAGCTAATTGAATCAAATGAAACTCAAATGCATTCAACAAAGCTAATTAACAAATTAAAGTCAAATGAAGTCAAGCAAAACTTATTGAATCAAATGAAACGCAAATGCATTCAATAAAGCTAATTGAATCAAATGAAACTCAAATGCATTCAACAAAGCTAATTGAATTAAATTAAAGTAAAATGAAGTCAAACAAAGCTAATTGAATCAAATGAAAGTCAAATAAAGTCAAACATAGCTAATAGAATCAAATGAAACTCAAATGCATCCAACAAAGCTAATTGAATCAAATGAAACTCAAATGCATTTACCAAAGCTAATTGAATCAAATGAAAGTCAAATGCATTCAACAAACCTAATTGAATGAAATGAAACTCAAATGCATTCAACAAAGCTAATTGAATCAAATGAAAGTCAAATGAAGTCAAACATAGCTAATCGAATCAAATGAAAGTCAAATGCATTCAACAAAGCTAATTGAATCAAATGAAACTCAAATGCATTCAACAAAGCTAATTGAATCAAATGAAAGTCAAATGCATTTAACAAAGCTAATTGAATCAAATTAAAGTCAAATGAAGTCAAGCAAAACTTATTGAATCAAATGAAACTCAAATGCATTCAATAAAGCTAATTGAATCAAATGAAACTCAAATGCATTCAACCAAGCTAATTGAATTAAATTAAAGTAAAATGAAGTCAAACAAAGCTAATTGAATCAAATGAAAGTCAAATGAAGTCAAACATAGCTAATTGAATCAAATGAAACTCAAATGCATTCAACAAAGCTAATTGAATCAAATGAAACTCAAATGCTTTCAACAAAGCTAATTGAATCAAATGAAAGTCAAATGCATTCAACAAAGCTAATTGAATCAAATGAAACTCAAATGCATTCAACAAAGCTAATTGAATCAAATGAAACTCAAATGCATTCAACAAAGCTAATTGAATCAAATGAAACTCAAATGCATTCAACAAAGCTAATTGAATCAAATTAAAGTCAAATGAAGTCAAACAAAGCTAATTGAATCAAATGAAAGTCAAATGAAGTCAAACAAAGCTAATTGAATCAAATGAAACTCAAATGCATTCAACAAAGCTAATTGAATCAAATGAAATTCAAATGCATTCAACAAAGCTAATTGAATCAAATGAAAGTCAAATGCATTCAACAAAGCTAATTGAATCAAATGAAAGTCAAATGAAGTCAAACAAAGCTAATTGAATCAAATGAAAGTCAAATGAAGTCAAACAAAGCTAATTGAATCAAATGAAAGTCAAATGAAGTCAACAAAGCTAATTGAATCAAATGAAACTCAAATGCATTCAACAAAGCTAATTGAATCAAATGAAACTCAAATGCATTCAACAAAGCTAATTGAATCAAATGAAACTCAAATGCATTCAACAAAGCTAATTGAATCAAATGAAACTCAAATGCATTCAACAAAGCTAATTGAATCAAATTAAAGTCAAATGAAGTCAAACAAAGCTAATTGAATCAAATGAAAGTCAAATGAAGTCAAACAAAACTAATTGAATCAAATGAAAGTCAAATGCAGTCAACAAAGCTAATTGAATCAAATGAAACTCAAATGCATTCAACAAAGCTAATTGAATCAAATGAAAGTCAAATGCATTCAACAAAGCTAATTGAATCAAATGAAACTCAAATGCATTCAACAAAGCTAATCAAATAAATCAAATGAAGTCAACAAAACTAATTGAATCAAATGAAACTCAAATGCATTCAACAAAGCTAATTGAATCAAATGAAACTCAAATGCATTCAACAAAGCTAATTGAATCAAATGAAACTCAAATGCATTCAACAAAGGTAATTGAATCAAATTAAAGTCAAATGAAGTCAAACAAAGCTAATTGAATCAAATGAAAGTCAAAGGAAGTCAAACAAAGCTAATTGAATCAAATGAAACTCAAATGCATTCAACAAAGCTAATTGAATCAAATGAAAATTCAAATGCATTCAACAAAGCTAATTGAATCAAATGAAAATCAAATGCATTCAACAAAGCTTATTGAATCAAATTAATGTAAAATGAAGTCAAACAAAGCTAATTGAATCAAATGAAAGTCAAATGAAGTCAAACATAGCTAATTGAATCAAATGAAAGTCAAATGAAGTCAAACATAGCTAATTGAATCAAATGGAACTCAAATGCATTCAACAAAGCTAATTGAATCAAATGAAACTCAAATGCATTCAACAAAGCTAATTGAATCAAATGAAACTCAAATGCATTCAACAAAGCTAATTGAATCAAATGAAACTCAAATGCATTCAACAAAGCTAATTGAATCAAATAAAGTCAAATGAAGTCAAACAAAACTTATTGAATCAAATGAAACGCAAATGCATTCAATAAAGCTAATTGAATCAAATGAAACTCAAATGCATTCAACAAAGCTAATTGAATTAAATTAAAGTAAAATGAAGTCAAACAAAGCTAATTGAATCAAATGAAAGTCAAACAAAGTCACACATAGCTAATAGAATCATATGAAACTCAAATGCATCCAACAAAGCTAATTGAATCAAATGAAACTCAAATGCATTCAACAAAGCTAATTGAATCAAATGAAAGTCAAATGCATTCAACAAACCTAATTGAATGAAATGAAACTCAAATGCATTCAACAAAGCTAAATGAATCAAATGAAAGTCAAATGAAGTCAAACATAGCTAATTGAATCAAATGAAACTCAAATGCATTCAACAAAGCTAATTGAATCAAATGAAACTCAAATGCATTCAACAAAGCTAATTGAATGAAATGATACTCAAATGCATTCAACAAAGCTAATTGAATCAAATGAAAGTCAAATGAAGTCAAACATAGCTAATTGAATCAAATGGAACTCAAATGCATTCAACAAAGCTAATTGAATCAAATGAAACTCAAATGCATTCAACAAAGCTAATTGAATCAAATGAAACTCAAATGCATTCAACAAAGCTAATTGAATTAAAGTCAAATGAAGTCAAGCAAAACTTATTGAATCAAATGAAACTCAAATGCATTCAATAAAGCTAATTGAATCAAATGAAACTCAAATGCATTCAACCAAGCTAATTGAATTAAATTAAAGTAAAATGAAGTCAAACAAAGCTAATTGAATCAAATGAAAGTCAAATAAAGTCAAACATAGCTAATAGAATCAAATGAAACTCAAATGCATCCAACAAAGCTAATTCAATCAAATGAAACTCAAATGCATTTAACAAAGCTAATTGAATCAAATGAAAGTAAAATGCATTCAACAAACCTAAGTGAATGAAATGATACTCAAATGCATTCAACAAAGCTAATTGAATCAAATGAAAGTCAAATGAAGTCAAACATAGCTAATCGAATCAAATGAAACTCAAATGCATTCAACAAAGCTAATTGAATCAAATGAAACTCAAATGCATTCAACAAAGCTAATTGAATCAAATGAAACTCAAATGCATTTAACAAAGCTAATTGAATCAAATTAAAGTCAAATGAAGTCAAGCAAAACTTGTTGAATCAAATGAAACGCAAATGCATTCAATAAAGCTAATTGAATCAAATGAAACTAAATGCATTCAACAAAGCTAATTGAATTAAATTAAAGTAAAATGAAGTCAAACAAAACTAATTGAATCAAATGAAAGTCAAACAAAGTCAAACATAGCTAATAGAATCAAATTAAACTCAAATGCATCCAACAAAGCTAATTGAATCAAATGAAACTCAAATGCTTTTAACAAAGCTAATTGAATCAAATGAAAAGTCAAATGCATTCAACAAAAGCTAATTAAATCAAATGAAACTCAAATGCATTCAACAAAGCTAATTGAATCAAATGAAACTCAAATGCATTCAACAAAGCTAATTGAATCAATTGAAACTCAAATGCATTCAACAAAGCTAATTAAATCAAATTAAAAGTCAAATGAAGTCAATCAAAGCTAATTGTATCAAATGAAAGTCAAAGGAAGTCAAATAAACTAATTGAATCAAATAAAACTCAAATGCATTCAACAAAGCTAATTGAATCAAAGAATATTCAAATGCATTCAACAAAGCTAATTGAATCAAATGAAAATCAAATGCATTCAACAAATCTTATTGAATCAAATTAATGTAAAATGAAGTCAAACAAAGCTAATTGAATCAAATGAAAGTCAAATGAAGTCAAACATAGCTAATTGAATCAAATGAAAGTCAAATGAAGTCAAACATAGCTAATTGAATCAAATGGAACTCAAATGCATTCAACAAAGCTAATTGAATCAAATGAAACTCAAATGCATTCAACAAAGCTAATTGAATCAAATGAAACGCAAATGCATTCAACAAAGCTAATTGAATCAAATGAAACTCGAAATGCATTCAACAAAGCTAATTGAATTAAATTAAAGTAAAATGAAGTCAAACAAAACTAATTGAATCGAATGAAAGTCAAACGAAAGTCGAAACATAGCTAATAGAATCAAATTAAACTCAAATGCATCCAACAAAGCTAATTGAATCAAATGAAACTCAAATGCATTTAACAAAGCTAATTGAATCAAATGAAAGTCAAATGCATTCAACAAACCTAATTGAATCAAATGAAACTCAAATGCATTCAACAAAGCTAATTGAATCAAATGAAACTCAAATGCATTCAACAAAGCTAATTGAATCAAATGAAACTCAAATGCATTCAACAAAGGTAATTGAATCAAATTAAAGTCAAATGAAGTCAATCAAAGCTAATTGTATCAAATGAAAGTCAAAGGAAGTCAAATAAACTAATTGAATCAAATAAAACTCAAATGCATTCAACAAAGCTAATTGAATCAAAGAATATTCAAATGCATTCAACAAAGCTAATTGAATCAAATGAAAATCAAATGCATTCAACAAATCTTATTGAATCAAATTAATGTAAAATGAAGTCAAACAAAGCTAATTGAATCAAATGAAAGTCCAATGAAGTCGAAACATAGCTAATTGAATCAAATGAAAGTCAAATGAAGTCAAACATAGCTAATTGAATCAAATGGAACTCAAATGCATTCAACAAAGCTAATTGAATCAAATGAAACTCAAATGCATTCAACAAAGCTAATTGAATTAAAGTCAAATGAAGTCAAGCAAAACTTATTGAATCAAATGAAACGCAAATGCATTCAACCAAGCTAATTGAATTAAATTAAAGTAAAATGAAGTCAAACAAAGCTAATTGAATCAAATGAAAGTCAAACAAAGTCACACATAGCTAATAGAATCATATGAAACTCAAATGCATCCAACAAAGCTAATTCAATCAAATGAAACTCAAATGCATTTACCAAAGCTAATTGAATCAAATGAAAGTCAAATGCATTCAACAAACCTAAGTGAATGAAATGATACTCAAATGCATTCAACAAAGCTAAGTGAATGAAATGATACTCAAATGAAGTCAAACATAGCTAATCGAATCAAACGAAACTCAAATGCATTCAACAAAGCTAAATCAATCAAATGAAACTCAAATGCATTCAACAAAGCTAATTGAATCAAATGAAACTCAAATGCATTCAACAAAAGCTAATTGAATCAAATGAAACTCAAATGCATTCAACAAA